>JAJOOR010005633.1:0-35176 GCA_036250505.1 Solanum acaule
TCTATCGATGTTTGCATGAGTTCTTGACTTCTTGTGTGTTGTATTTTCATTCATATTGTAGTTTGTATTGAAACTAGGATATGTCACTCCTAGTAGTTGGATTATTGTGTCAATCAATTCAAGTTTTTATGTGCTATATATTACCTGGTGTTATTGTTAGGTGTTTATTGTGATTTGTTTTTACCCTATTTGATTTTTATTTTTCTTGAAGGAAGGGCTACATATTTACCATAAATTTGGTGTTTCTTTTTTCCTAAAAGGAAATTTTAAATCTCCCATACTTTGTTAGTCCTTTGAGAAAAATGTTTTGGGCTTTTTGAAGGTATATATCGTAACAAATATATCCGAAGTCTCTAAAGCTTATGAATTTAGGATTCGATACATCTACATTGCAATCTTTTATTAAAAGAAAAATATGTGTGAAAAGATCCAAGCAACTATTTTTCTTGATACTAGGTAACTCTTGCATGTGCCAGCACAAGTTCAATACTTTAGATAGTAATGTTATTCATGTCAAGTCTTTAAAGTATAACTATCTGAAGAATATAGTCAAAAACTTTAATTTATTAAATATGTATAAATATTTAATTGCAAACTCAATAACTATAACGAATTATGTGTTTAGTAACAATTTAAAAATATATAAACTTCAAATCATGACTCGTCTCTAGACCACAAGATTCAAAAGTCTTTTTTATTTTCTTAAACTCCGTGTCAAGTCAAACTATATCATTCTTTATGAAACGGAGGGAGTAGTATATACACACGGACTATATATATGTATATAGAACTCACACTGATCACATCACAAATTATATAAATAATTGAATTCAATCTTTGGTGTAGACGGAACAAAAAGACACCATACAGCTTCATCCATAAAATGCTACATGAAAGAATATGAAGCTTCGAAGTCAGAGGATATGTTGAGGCACGAAGGAGAATCACAAATGCATGGAAGGACATAAACACATAATTCCTCTGTTGTAGTTATATTGAAGTAACAACGTCTGCTCTAAAATTTGCCATAAATTTTGCACGCCACGTACGTAGATATTTTCCAAGGGGATGATTTTACAGACTCCACAAAGTTTATTAAAGACATGATTACCATGATGCTTGTTGAATGTGTCAATATATGATCAGGATAATCGTGTTGATGCCTACATGCATTTCAAAGTGATTGTTGCTTGTATTAGAGTGCTTCTTTCTACTAATACTTGATAATATATTACTCCATTTGTTTCAATTTGTTTGTCAAAATCTTTCTACTAATATTTGATAATATATGTCATGCCATGTAGACTGCTAGAATTAAAAAATTATCCAAAAAAGTTTTTTCTTCTTTTTAAAAAAAGTAAGATAAATAAATTGAAATGTAAAGATCAGAGTATTATGCTCCGTGCATGTAGTGGTCTAAGACATGTAAATATAAAGTGCAAATTGAACTACAAAACGTTATAAATGGTTGCCGCAGTGAATGAACTCAACTCATAGGTTCCCTTTGGGAATAGGATGTGTACATACTGGCAGGGGCGAATCTAGAGCCAAAAAAAAGGGCATCCGCACCCGTGGTCTTTTCGTAAAATTAGATATTTTATATGTATATTTTTTAAGATTTTGTTTAATATTATATTCTTGCACCCGTACTACAAGAAGTCTAAATGGTCCACATGGTTAAATGTTGAGCTTTTGACCTTGAGGATGAATGATCAATTCTCACTTCAATACATTCTACTTGGTGCACCCATGTTCGAAAAATCCTAGATTCGCCTCTGCATACTGGCCAATAAATCAAAAGACATGGAAGGATCTTGGAGCTAGAAGCAATGAACCCCATTTGTCGATAAATTACACGGTATAGATAAGGTTAAACTTTTTTGTAGATACATATATTAAACGTAAGATATACTATAACAAAAACAGTTTTTAGCGGCAATAAATATGTATATTAAAGTATTTACTGATATTAGATTCAATGTTGTTATAGCAGGCATTACCATTTATAAAAAGTGCTAACATGTAATTATCATTAGTAATTACCTATATGAAAATATATTTAGCGATAATTAAATTATTATCGTTAATTAATTGTTGCTAAAAATCATTTTTGAGATGGTAATAATTGCACACTGGGAAAATTATGGGCTCTACTGCTATTTGTGGAAATGTTTGTTGAATTGTTTCATTCATTTTGCACACACCTATACCTCCATTATTGTAGCTTTTTTTTTATTCTTGGTTGGTTCAATTATGTATGAAGATTTTACATTTAAGTAATAATTAACTTCGTGAACTCATGAACAATATGATTCCTTTCGTCAGTTGTGCGCAATAAATTTTAAAGTTATAAAAGTAAATTACAACGAAATATAATTTTATTCATAAAACAATATGCATATAAATCTGTTTATTCCTTTAATTTTTTTCTCTTAAATTTTCTATAATTCGAAGGCTGTTAGTGACCTTCTCAAACTAGGATAACATGCACCTCCTTGAAATTATTTGATCTCCATTGATCTTTATGATAACTCTTCGAGGAAATATATTACCTTTTATATATATTCTCATAAATGTCTATACCAACAATGAACTCATGATTATTTTCAATAATATCTGCACTCATGTGACCAGGGTCGGCTCTTGCTTGATAAATTTAAGGCACATGCCTTAGCACCCCAAAAATTGGGGCCTCAAATTTTCATCAAGAAAAAATTATGTGTTAATTTTTTTAATTAAAAAATAATTATTTTTTCTTAAAAAGTATAATTTTAAATAAATATATATTATTTTATTATTTTTAATGCCAATCAAATAGAAGAAATTAAAAAAACATTATTTTGTATGTTTACATTCTCTTTGCTAACACTCGTATTATTTATCTTTTTAAAATTCTTTTGCACTTTCTCTTTTATTTTTTTTGATAAGTTAGAGTAATACACTATCAAAAATATAAATTAATAGTCAAAAAAATTCAACAAAGTGACTTACAAATTTTCTTTTGTTTGTTCTTCTTAAATATTCAAGTATTACATAAACATATTAAAGTAGGGTTATACCAAGTTATCAATTTCTTGTATCAGATTTTATGATTCTAATTCTTATCTTTATGTAAAGTTTGCCAACTTATTACTTATAGTATTATGTTAACAATATATATAATGATTGCCTCAGTAAAAGAATATTTTTCAATGTTGAATTGATAAAATATTACTTAAAATTAATAATTAAAAACGATATTAAAAAAAATCATTTTAAGAAAAGATATCAAGTAATAATTTGCACTTAAAAAGTTTGAAAAAATAAACAACTATATTTGATATTTATATAGATTTTAGGCCTCAATTAAAATTTCATTTTAGGCCTCAAATTACGTTGAGCCGCCCCTGCATGTGACATGTCCAATGCTTTAGAAAAGTCTTAAGATTCGAAAGAGAATTTGTCGCATTATTTCTACGATTGTAATGATATGATCCTATAAATATAATCTTTATGGTTGACACAGAACTTTTATTTTATGGTTTACATTGATTAATTCACGAATATAATTGGAGTCAAAAAATTTATTAAGGAGATTTAGAATATGTATCATTCCATAATTTAGATATTTGTTAATTTCAAAAGTATTGCTAAGGGTAAAATGAGAGAGAAAATACATGAACTTTTAAAAGGATGATTAATTTTAAAAATCACGATAAATAATTTGAGACATGAAAAATACTAAATGCATAAAGTCATTTGGATAACTTTCAGCACTACACTAAAAATGATCTTTAGTGACAATTAATTAACAACGATAAGTTGATAACTTAATTGTCATTAAATATGTATTTTTAGTGGCAATTAAGTAACACTTTTTGTAACTATTCTTAAAACCTATAGCGACTTTGGATCTAATGAAAAATTAATTAATGTCGATAGCACTCGTGTATATTTATTACCGCTAAAAAATGTTTTTGTTGTAATGCAGAATATTTATCACTTTGACACTTATCGTCCTAATTGCACTATAAAATACCTCACTAAATATAGCAGTAAATATCAAATAGCAATAATTAGAACATTTTAGAGAGAGAGAGAAAAAAATTAAGAATCAATAAGCAATGGTTGATACTACTATCACACGTCCATTGGCAAACTATCATTCAAGTGTTTGGGGAGACTATTTCCTCTCATGCACTCCTCAACTCACGGTATGTTATGCACACATACTTATATATGTATCGTTTTCCCGTGAGATAGGCTTGGTGGTAAATTTGGTGTATCGTATAATTAATTTTTAACACCACCCCCCTCCCCAACCTCCATTTTCATGGGTAAACTTTTAATATTAAAAGTTTAAACATGTTAAATTCGAAATTTTGTTCATGAAAGAAGAAGGATAAAATTAAATTTGTCCCATCTCCTCTTTGATGTTTTTCGGACTATATTAATTACTTGATTGATTTACGGAATTGATCTTAAAGGTGACAGATTTTGAACTTTTGATTTCACTTGCCCAACTTCAAGTTCACTAAATTTTGACTTTTAAACTTAAAGTTTTGTCCTTCGAACAATTAGGTCAAATATTTGAGGCCACCTATCTTAAGGTCATTATTTTTATTTAAACGATTTAATAATTTTTTTTGTTGTTGTAGATTGTATAAACTCTTGCCTACTTTCCTTATTCCTTTTTTTATTTGAAACACGAAAAAAATGTAGATAACTTCATGTTGAAATCACTTAATTAAAGGAACTTAAGAAACTACACTATATCTCTTTTAATTTTTCAAACCAGAAAAGTCAATAATAGAAGCATGAGAACAAGATGAGAAAGTTACTCAAAATTTAGGATATTTCATTATATGTAATTATATAGTTTGCTTTAAATATGAAGTGTATAAAAATGATGAGAAATTTTTTAATACTCATTTTGCAACTGAAATTTGACCATCAATCAAAACAAATTTTCATGACATAAAGTGAAGGTTTTAAATATAAGTATAGATTGAATAGCTGGATTAGATTATCATTACTTAAATACAATATATATTTTTTAGGCAAACTCCACTTTCGTGAGTTTTTTATATTACTAAATCTTATCATAATTTGATCCCCAGATAATAATAACTAAAAAAAATGTGTCAGCCAAAATAAAACCATGTGGACGAAAATTCAAGGTCCAATCAGCATTGATATGTATTTCTCAAACTAATGAGTGATAATTTAGATGTGTTTCAAGCACTCCCAATAATTTAGGTATGAAACTAAAAAAATAATAATTTAAATGTATTTTTAACACTTAACTTTTAAAAACAAGTGTTAGCAAAAAAAAAAAGTCATGTGAATGAAAATTTTGGGCTAGATGCACCAAAATGTGTGTGTATACACATATTTAATCTAGTGAACTTTAAAGTGTGTTTTTCACACTCCTAATTATTTAAGTATGGAACTAAATAAATAATAATTTAAATCTATTTTTGAGACTTAATTATACATTAAATATATAAGATAGTTGCATTCACATAATCATTGACCTCTTGGCCATTAGTTGTGAATAGCTTTGTCGAAAATAAATTATGCAAAGGCTTTTAATTCTGCGAATTTGACATTTAATAATTGAAAAACTTACATAATTGTACACTTCGATCAGTCATCTAACTTATCATTATGGCTGAAATAATTGACGCTAAACCTTACTCTTTACATTTCTTTTTAGTTGTCTTATATACAAAAAAAAGAAAAAAACTTATTGTAAAATAGTTATTAATTAATTAAACAATAAAGAGATAATTAATTGATTTTTTTCCAACTTTGCCTTTAGAATTATTCTAGAATTAAGAAGCACATAAATAGATAAAAATCAAAGAATTAATAAGGGATATACTTCCTCCATTTCAAATTAATTGAATTGTTGAGATATTTTTTTCATTTTTCAAATTAACTTAATTGTTCAATTTTTAAGACTACTTTTAAAATGTTCTTCCAATTTTACCCTTCATTAGTTAGTATTGGAATTAGTTATTAATTAATGTTTAGTTATTTTAATTATAAATTTGACAATAATTAACAAGGGTAAAAATGGAAAGTTATGACTAATTTATCTCTTAATCTTTTTTCTTAAAGGGTGTGAAATACTTCAACAATTCAATTAATTTGAAATGGATGGAGTATTAATCAAACTACACTCCTAATTAATTTTTTCTTAAAAATTGTGCAAAACCTTATAACAACTATTTCCTCCGTCCCTTTTTATATGTCACATTTTTACTTTACACTTGCTTTAAGAAATGATGTAACTTTACCCTTCTACCCTTATTTAACTTTTTTGGAACTCAAGTTTTCAATCAATGAATATGAATTAATTTATTTTGATTAATTAATTTAACTAATGAACATGAATCATTTACTTAACTTTTCTAAGTTGGTCAAATGCATATGTAATCATTTAAAATTTATTGAAATATAAATTTATTAAAATGATTCGGATTATATTAAAATTCATTAATATATTAGTCCAAATAAATATTATGAATTGATATAATTGAGTTAATTATTTAAATTCAATAAATATGAATTTAATTAAAGCCCGCTCCATAAAGCCCATATGTCATGTCACTTAAATCTGATCGGCCGAAGAGAATTCTATTCCAATCACAACTCCCCTATTCTAAAACTATAAATAGGGGTCTTCAGAATTCAGAAAAGAGGACCAAGAATTTTAACGAGAAGCTAGAGAAAGCTCGTGGATCAAAAGCTGCAGATTTCTCTACAAGTTCAAGAGTTCAAGAATTCAAGCATTCAAGTTTCAAGAACGTTCAAGTCTCAAGAACGATCAAGATCAAGAACGATAAAGATCAAGACCGCCGGATTCAAGATCAAGCTCGAAGCCCTTGGATTCAACTAGAAGTCAAGATCAAGATAAAGTTCAAGTTCAAGTTTAAGATCAAGATAAAGTTCAAAATCAAGTCCAAGTCCAAGTTCAAGATCAAGATCAAGATCAAGATAGAGATCAAGATCGAGATAAATCTCAAGTTCAAGATCAAGTTCAAGAGCCCTTGAATTATATTTGAAAAGGCGAATTCAGAGGAATAATAGAGATTGCAACACTCGTACTTAAATCAATAAAATGGTTGTTGCATAATTTTTCGTTCTTGATTATTGTTTTCTCGACCCGAATTTTATTGTCTATAACATACTTTCAAGGCTAATAACTCACAAGGGTAAAAAAAAAAAGGAACAATATGGTACTTTATGCATTGATTTTATGAAATGACAAGTATTATGGACCAACTATTTATAAAAAGGAATGACATATAAAAAAGAATGAAGGGAGAAAAAAAAAAACAGGAAATGACATTTTAACGAATAAAATTTAAGTTTTTGTCATGTATAATGAGAACATAGATTTATGAATGATAGTTATTCCCTTGTCCAACGTCGAGACAATTGAAAAGAGAGTTCATTGTATTTCTATGATTGTAAATTGTAATTATATGATCCTAGAAAATCAATCATTACGCTTGACACGGAACTTTTGCTGTGTGACTCACACTAATCGATTCACAGATAGGGGAAAAAGTTAAAAAATTTACTAAAATTTAAAATATAAAAAAAGTAAATATATAAAAAAATTAAAGAAAATTTAATATCTACCTAATATATTATATATAATAATATATTTTTTCAAAAAATTTAGATGAACCCCTTCACCTATTTGACTCCGTCCCAATTCACAGGGTGTACACATTGTGGATTGCCTTTCTACAACTATAATTGTACGAATCCTAGAAAATCAATCATTACGCTTGACACAAAACTTTTGCTCCATGGCTCACACCAATAATCGATTCACGAATAGGGACAAAATCAAAAGTTTTACTAAAATTCAACATATGAAAAAAGTAAACGTACGAAAAAGTTTTAAAAAATTAATATCTCCTCATTATAACATATATAAACAGTATAATTTTTCAACGAATGAACCCCCTTGACCTGTCTTACTCTGATCCAATTCACATGGTGTACACATTATGAAAAGAGATATGAGTGTGAAGACAACACAGCCATCTTCCGTCTACAATTCTTGTAATCTAAAATACTGATCAAGGAACATATAATTTTGTGATAATTATTTTAGATGATATGTAGTAGGTCATGAAATTACAAAATTAATATTTTAAAATTCAAGACCTATAAAATTAAAATTAGATTATGAAATATTAATCGTTACAGAGATTTTCCTCCACTTTTGTTTCCATTTAAAAGATGACAAATTAAATTAGGAACTCATTAGTTATAAATTATCTCTTAATTTTTTTAAATGGACAAGCAAAAATGGATATATATTTTTTAATATAATAGACAAATAAAAGTGGACGGAGGAAGTACAATTTATTACAAGTGATCTTGCAATTTTGAATTCTTATTTACTACCCTCTTCATTCACTTTTACTTATCCACTTTGAACTTTGTACTTCCCTTAAAATAAATGATTTATATGACCAACAAGTATTGTGTTGGAGTAGTAAAAAAATTTACAATGGTAGAGGCTCAACCAACAATAGTTGTGTGAGACTCCATTCTTCTTTTGACACTTGGATGGTGGACCCATTTTTTTACTTTATTACTATTCTTCTTCGAAAAATTTTACAATGGTATAGGCCCAACCAACAATAGTTGTGTGATACTCCATTCTTCTTTTGACACTTGGATGGTGGACCCATTTTTTTACTTTTTTACTATTCTTCTTCCACTCACTCTTCTTGGAGTAGTAAGTACTCTTTCATCCTTAATAAAAAACTCTTGAGTTCGAGTTCCAATTTCTTTTAGCAAATTCAAAAAGGTTTTGGTAATACTCCTATTATGTTATTGAGAAGTGCTAAATGACCAGAAAATTTGGCCAGAATTTGACCAGAAAATAAAAAATATTATAATTTTTTTTAATTTTAAAATAAACCGATCTTTTCTCCATTTTTTTTAGTTAAAATGTATTAAAGTTAAAAGGGAAAAATGTTTAAAAAGGTAAAATAATATAGATAAAATATCATTCTGGCCAAATTTTGTTTTCATTATTTTGTTTTAATCGAGTGGAGCTTGTATATAACTTCTTGTTTCTTAAAAGAAAAAAAGGAGAAAGGTCTAGACTATTGTATTAAAGGATTATTTCTTTTTAATAGTGTTGAATTCTCAAGAAACATCTAATAAATAGGAAAAATTTAGTAAATTATATCTTTTATTTATAGTTTTTCTTAATGAATGTGAATGAGCTAAAGTAACACTAATTTTGGAAGAAAGAATCTAATTAAATGTAAAATAAGAAAGAAAATAATTCATTTTTTTTAAACATCTAAAATAATACTCTGTGTTCCTTTTTATTGTTATCTGGATAATTGGTTCATATAATCAATGCATAAATCTATTATAACCTTGATAGTTAATTAGTCTTGAAAATAGATATTTGATCAACCTAGAAAAATTAACAAGTAATTAATGTTCATTGTAATTACTTCATACATTGATTAATTACTCTCACCATTGCACTACTCTATAAAATTTGATTTGAAAAAAAAATCTCAACAAACAAACTAAAAATAAAAGATGGAGAAAAAATAAAAAATAATCTTGAAAGTTGAAGCTTCAATAAATTTTGTCAAGGAAGATAACACTTCAAAAGGTTTAAATGATGTAAAAATAGAAGACTCAACCAAAATATGTGAATGCCAATTTGAGAAAAATCAAGATTCAAATAAATGAGTTTTCGTCTAATTTCATTATAAATAACATAAGATTCAATAGGAATATTTAGATCAATTTGAAGTAATGGAATTTGAATATTTTGTGAAGTTGTAATGTTTGCTTTAAGAATTTATAAAAAAAAAATCATTTTTACACAAAATATATAGAAAAATTGAGGTGAGAAAAATTTAATTTTTTCAAATTTTGGAATACTGAAAATTTTTGGCTCCAATAAACAAACTCAAAAAATTAAATAGTCATCTAAATGCATCTCAATTTTTGAAATCTAGCATATTTATTATTTATTGAAAAGTCGACTTCAAAAAATTATTAAATAAGGATAAAATTATAAACTTACTTAGTTTTTTAATGCAAGTGAAATTAAAAAAAAATGACATATAAAAAAGAAAAGAGAAAATACTCACTACTTTTAAAATCACGACATATAATTTGAAACTGAAAGAATAATGAATTTGGTAAGTCATCTTGATAACTATTATCACTTCACACTTTGTCCGTTTGTCGTCCCAAGTTCATTATAAAATGCCTCACCAAATAATAAATATAGCAACAAATTCTCACATTATAGTATTAAAAGCATTTGAGAGAGAAGAAAAAAAAAAGTATGCATCAATTAGCAATGGTTGATACTACTATTACGCGTCCATTGGCAAATTATCACTCAAGTGTTTGGGAAGACTATTTCCTCTCCTACACTCCTCAACTCACAATATGTCTCGTTTTTCTGTGAGATAGACTTGATCGATATATCGTATTTGTTCTTTATTTATATTAGCAATCATAGTAGCTAGCATTATTTTTGTAGTTTTTGGTCCTACGATTTTTGTTACCTTCCATTTGTTTTCTATTTTTCTCTATATTATTTTAGCTTTTGTATAGATATTTTTCAAACTTTTTTCTAGAGGGTTTTTCATAAACAATCTATTTATCTTTATTGGGTAGGGATAAGTGTACTTTATCCTTCTCAGATCTCACCTATAAAATTACATTGACTATATTATTATCATTTTATTTTGCTATTTGATGTTATTTTATATAAAGGTGGTAGAACAATAATAACATTTAACATTTGGTGCAGGAAATTAGTAGCCAAGAAACACTTGAACTTGAAGAGTTGAAAAAAAAGTAAGGCAAATGTTAGTGGAAACTCCTGATAAAAGTACACAAAAACTTTTCTCGATTGACACAATCCAAAGATTGGGAGTGGCTATCATTTTGATAACGAGATCAAAACATCTATTCAGAATATTTTTGATGAGTTTGAGCAGAATAAAAATGAAGATGATAACAATCTTTACGGTGTTGCTCTTCGTTTTCGACTAGTGAGAGGACAAAGGCATTACATGTCTTCTGGTATCGTATCTATTCTCTAAGCCCTTTCTAGCCAAAAGTAAAATATTGACCAAGTGAATTCAAAATTTAATCTTTATAAATACAAAATTTTCACTAAAAATTGACATTATTGGGAAAATGCATAAGTACCCCCCAGCCTATGCCCAAAATCCTTGAGACACACCTAACCTTTACTAAGGTCCTATTACCCCCCCGAACTTATTTTATATATAATTTTCTACCCCTTTTCGGCCTACGTGGCACTAACTTGTGGGCCCATCACGTGTTGATAATTTTTTTCAAGGATAGTGCCATGTAGACCGAAAAGGGGTAGAAAATTATATATAAAATAAGTTCGGGGGGAGGGGGGGTAATAGGACCTTAGTAAAGGTTAGGTGTGTCTCAGGGATTTGGGGCATAGGCTGGGGGGGGTACTTGTGCATTTTCCCCAATATAATATTTGATCATCAAGAATTAAACGATAGCATTATTAACACACACGCGATGATTGGGTTCTGTACGTCTTCTTAACTAGTCTAATATCTAACTATGATGATAATTAATCAGATGTGTTTAAAAAATTCACAAACGATGATGGAAAGTTCAAGAAATCTTACTATCAATGTGCTGGGATTATTAAGCTTATACGAAGCAGCACATTTAAGAGAACACGAAGAAGAAATTCTTGAAGAAGCTTTATATTTTACTGTCACTCACCTCGAGTTAGTGGACCCTAAATTGGAAAACTCACTCAAGGCCCAAGTTAATGAAGCCTTGATCCAGCCCATTCAGACAAATGTACCAAGAGTAATAGCTCGTAAATACATACGTGTTTACGAAAACATTGAATCACACGATGATTTGCTTTTGAAATTTGCAAAATTGGATTTCCACATTTTTCAAAAGATGCCCCAAAGAGAGCTTAGTGAACTTACAAGGTATGTATACATGTATCCACTTTAATTAATCACATGAATATGGTATATATCTACATCGTGTAATATATTATAGATATTATATGTAAATAAATATATAGGCGGTGGAAAGATTTGGATTATGAAAACAAATATCCATATGCAAGAGACAAATTGGTGGAATGTCATTTTTGGGCAACATGGGTGTATTTTGGGCCACAATACAAGCGTGCAAGAAGAACGTTAACAAAATTAATCGTTATCATTACAATTAGTGATGATCTATATGATGCTTATGTAGCTTATGATGAACTTGTGCCTTACACCGACGCAGTTGAGAGGTAAAACTTATATAAACTTAATTATTAATTAAATGTGTAACGTTGTTACGTTGAGTAAGAAATATATATGTTATTTATGTATTTACAGATGTGACATTAGTGCTATGGATTCGTTATCGTCCTATATGAGACCTCTTTATCAAGTCTTTTTGGGTTATTTTGATGAAATGGAAGAAGAAACTACCAAAGATGGTAAAGCAGACTATGTCTACTATGCAAAAATTGAGGTAAGCTATGTTTGCTATGAATATAACTTGGCTTCATTAATCAGTTAAATCAAAAATCGCTATAATTTATTTTACAAACAACGCTTTTGATATATTTATTTATTTTAGACGAATAAGTGGATCAAAAGCTATCTTAAGGAAGCAGAATGGTTAAAAGATGACATTATTCCAAAATGTGAGGAATATAAGAGAAACGCTACCATAAATGTTTCCAATCAAATGATTTTGATTACTTGTTTGATTATTGCGGGGAATTTATATCCAATGAGACTTTCGAATGGATGATAAATGAGTCTTTGGTCGCTCCAGCTTCATCACTAATCAATCGATTAAAGGATGATATTATTGGACATGAAATAAGTATATAAATGTACGCTAACATATTATATAGTTTGAACTTACAAAAACAGATTTTGTGTGTAGACTCTTGTTATTTTAAATACTCTATTTTATTTTTATTTTTTAATTAATTTTTATTTGGCCCACGGGCCGACCCTATCCATATTTCTCTAGCCCCACAAATCAACAAGCTTATTTAGGCTGGGCTAAAAAACCTTTTTCTTAAATGGGCTCCAAAAATCGTAGCCCACCCCTTTCAAATCACGGATTAGGCCAAGGTGACCCAACGGGCCTAGCCCATACTGACGGCTCTAACTATAGTGTAAATGTAAATGTAAATGTAAAAAATGTAATAATGTACTATAAATTAAACCCGCATGTGAAAGGAAGTGTACAATTGATGTACTTTCCTTGTCATATTAGAAGTTAAAAAATAAGACACAGAACTTATAAAAATTAATGAGAATAGTATTAACTTCATACTATTCGCTTCAATGCTATTTATTTTTCATTATCTTTAATGCTAAAGGATAATTAGGTCGAAACAGTTTTCGATCGGTTAATATTATTATTAATTAAAATATATTTTCAAAAAAATTATATTTTTGCTCACCAATTTTTATTTTTATCACATCAAACACATAAAAAGTATTGAACACACCTTGAATGCGACGCAAATTATTAATTTCGTTCCTAAATTATTGACAGCCTTAAAAATACTCCTCTACTTGACTAACTAAACTTAGATACACCTCCGATCACTCCCGATCTGTCACATGACATAACAAGTCTCACACTCTTGTAGGAGCTTGTGACTCTTGATAAAAAGCCGAGAGGAGTATGTCACGCTCCGAGCCTACACCCTGGGCGGGACTGGCACTCGGAGACCATTGCTGGCCCCAAGCGAACCCTTGGTCTGACTTACTTACTCAGCAGAAGACAATACTCGTATCTATATTGATACATGAACTTAACTAAATTGAATTAAAATATCTGAGAATGTTTTAAAATATTAAACATTCAACTTGGTCAAAAGTGGCAACCCAAGTCTCAACCATCAAAACAGGAAACAAAAGACTCAAGGACTAACATTTGACTGTCTATCTATGAAGCCTCTAAAACAACTGAGATGGATGTTGGGACAGACCCCACAAAATCCTAATGAACTAAACTAGAAAGCAATGAAATGGATCCTCCGGAATACAATGAGGCTCACCAACTGACTCTAAGTGCTGAACCTGATCAACGAGGCGTTGGATGTTGATCCTGGTTACGTGTTTGCATCATAATACGATGGAGGCCAACTGGCATCAGTACATTGAATGCACGAGTATGCAAGTTGGAATGCTAAAAAAACATAGGCTAGAAAGAATCTGAGAGAAACTGAAGAACTTACTTGGCTCAACTCAACTCAACCTGATTGAACTCATTTCAATATAAAGTAGTTTAAAAACAAGTGCAATATAAAGAAAAGCTGTTTGAAAACATGATATCAACTCTATGTGTATGCAAAGATACAAATAACTCTGATATGCATGTCAAAATACAAATAAACTGATGTATATAAAAATACAATACTTCTGTGGGAGTTTCTCTAACCGACAACCATCACTTAAGAGCTATAGTGATGATACAACGATCTTCCTTACACTGCCAGCACATCCTATACCCGGCCAAAGGTATAAGACCTGAACTGCCTAATGGATCCACTAGTCTATTTCGAAAAGGGTTCATCTAAAAAGTATGACCCTTTTCTACCCATGATGGCTACATAGTTTAAGAGGGCTGATAGTTATATGAACTCTTACCCATCGGTGCTCAATACTACTTCCGAAAATATACTAGCTCTTTATGTTTAAAATCATACTTCTTTTGTGATTTGAGATTAGTGCTCAAAAACTTAGCTCAAAGGCTATCTTGGAAATCTCAGTTTCCTTGCTTGCTTCATTTAGAAATCTATTACTCTTTTCTGAAAACTAGCCCGAAAGCTCTTTGGAAATCTCAGTTTCCATTCTTATTTAAATGTGAAAAAACATTTAAAATCTCTTTGGGAAAATACTTAGTTCCCATATGCTTCTTTGAAGAAAAGAACTTCAACTTTACTCTTTACTGAACTCAAAACTCAAGTCTTAAAACAAAGTTAAAACACTTGTGAAAGACTTTTTGAAAACTTTAAGAGCTTATCTTAACTTGACTGTTGACTTCTCTTGACTTTGATCTTAACTGCTCTTGACTTGACTCTTAACTGATCCTTGAATTGAATTATGGGTTCAAGGATTAAGATTTGTGATTGGAAAGATCTCATGTTGTTTAGCAATGATTTTAGATAGCTAAACATGAGAAAAAACCAAAAATCAATATATGGAAGTGGGTCCGCGACGCAGAGGCATAATTTAATTTTCTTTTTGAAAATGTCTTTTTGAGGCAGAATACCTCGTATCAGCTCCGCACGCAAATATGAAAATTCAAATGTGGGCACTAGGCGCACGACGCGCTGCCACCCTCTTATTTCTTCCGATGAAATTTTTTCTTCGATTTCCAGCCCCAATTCACCCAAACTCAGTTCTTTTTCTTAAATTACTTTTAGATACAGATACCCAGCAATTGTACCTAAGAACCTAACTCGAAACAACTCTATAATGCAACATAACGAACTCAGAGACTTCTAACTCAGGCAAATTCAAGAACAATATATGAATTCAAGAATATGCATCAAGATTATCAACATTCAAACACTTTTAAGACGAATCCAAACTGAAATTAATATGCTTGGCACGTGGGAGAACAATCCCAACGTTATGAGAGCCTCACATACCTGATTGAAGCAAATCCTTAGCGAGAACACCAACGTTTTTGATGAATTTACCCCTTTCTTCTTCCTTTTTTTCTCTTTTCCCTTCTCCTTAGTCCTAGCGTGAAAATTCTGATTTTCTCCTAACTGACTTAGTTCAGTCTTGACCCTTATTAAACTCCTAAAATCGGATTAAAATAATAGGGTAGTGAAAAGACTAAAATACCCTTTAAAATCCCAGTTTTGGACATTTCCTTAATCCAACAACCTAACTTCCAATGAGCATAACATGCTCAAACAAACTCAGAATCGGCCAAAATTGGCGGCATTGGAAAGATCATTCCAACCATATCTTGAATTACACCTAACTCATTTTGAGGTTGGAGTTATGGTCGTTTGAATTTGACCAAAAACTCACTTTTCCTAACATAACAAATTTCCAGATTTTAATTCTTTAAAAAAAATGACTATTTCCAATTATAAGCTTCTTCTTAGTTATTTCAAATTGCGAGATGTTACAATATTTCCCCCTTGGGAACATTCGTCCTCGAATGAGAGTACTCTTACTAGGCTAAGAGTGGTAGCATCAAGTTCAAACACCCAACAAGTAAATGCAAACAAACAACATGATCACTCATGATTTAAAGAGTACTAAGAAGAGAATTAGTACCTTGGTCTGCACTTTCTCCGGATTCAAAGAGATGTGGATATCTCTTCTTCATATCCTCTTCAGCTTCCCATGTAGCTTCTTCAACAAGTTGGTTCCTTCAAAGGACTTTGACTTATCCAACCTTTTTTGTCCTTAACTTGCGCACTTGGCGATCTAGAATTTGGACATGAATCTCCTCATAAGATAAGCTATCCTTGATCTCAATATTTTCAGTTGGTATGATTAATGAAGGATCGCCCATGCACTTCTTCAACATGGAGATGTGAAACACCAAATGAACCGTTGCTAGCTATCGTGGTAGCTCCAACTCCTAAGCTACATTGCCCATCTTTTTGGATATTCGATAAGGCCTAACATACTGGGGACTAAGTTTTCCCTTCTTACCAAACCTCATAACACCCTTCATGGGTGAAACTTTTAAATATACCCAATCATCTACTTCGAACTATAACTGCCTTCTCCTAACATCAGTGCAGGGTTTCTGATGACTCTACGCCGTTTTCAACTTCTCTTGAATCACCTTCACCTTCTTCATAGCTTGGTGAACTAAATCTGGTCCTATCAACCCTGCTTGACCAACTTCAAACCATCTAATAGGAGACTGCATCTTCTCCCATAAAAAGCTTCATATGGAGCCATTTGGATGCTAGAGTGATAACTGTTGTTGTAAGCAAACTCAATTAAAGGTGGGTGATCATCCCAATTACCTTTGAAATCAATCACACATGCCCTCAACATATTTTCTAATGTCTGAATGGTACGCTCTGCTTGCCCATATGTCTGAGGATGAAAGGCAGTCTCAAGTTCACCCTAGAACCCAAACCTTTCTGAAACGATTTCCAGAATTGTGTAGTAAATTGTGCACCTCTATATGAAATAATGGAGACTGGAACCCCATGAAGTCTTACCACCTCTTGAATATAAAGCTTAGCATAATCTTCTGCTGAGTTAGTAGTCTTTACCGGTAAAAAGTGGGCTGATTTCGTCATCCTATCGACAATCACCCAAATAGAATCATGCTGTCTGCGAGACCTTGGAAAGCCTATGATTAAATCCATATTAATCATCTCCCACTTCTATTCCGAAAGTTCTATATTCTGAGCCAAACCACCGGGCCTTTGGTGCTATACTTTCACTTGTTGACAATTTGGACACTTAGTAACAAACTTTGTAAAGCCTTCTTCATGCCATTCCACCAATACACTTCTTTCAAATCACGATACACCTTGGTGGAACCCGGATAAATGGAATATTTGGAGCTATGAGCTTCCTCCATGATCTTCTCTTGGAGTTCATCCACCATTGGTACACACATCCCTTCTTTTTCACCTCTGACACTAATGACGACTCAGCCTCATTCGTCACCACTAATCCTCCTTCTGTGGAATCCATAAGTCTGACTCTCAGGCGTGCAAGTCTGTGCACATCTTTGGCTAGTTATTTCTTCTCTTCCTCAAGATGGGTGGTACTATCCATAGACAACATGCTTAAGGCATCAACAACAACATTAGCCTTACCTGGGTGGTAAAGAATACTCATGTCATAATCTTTGAGTAACTTTAATCACCTCATTTTTCTGAGATTGAGCTCTTTCTGTGTGAACACATATTGTAAGCTCTTGTGATCAGTGAATACATCAACATGAACACTATACAAATAGTGATGCCATATCTTCGAAGCAAATACTACATCAGCCAACTCTAAGTCATGGGTTGGGTAGTTCTTCTCATGAACTTTTAACTGTCTGGAGGCATAACTAAACTTTGCCATTCTGCATTAAAACACAACCCAAGCCAACTCTAGATGAATCACAATACACTACAAAACCTTGAGTACCTTTTGGTAAGGTCAAAACTGGGGCAGTAGTCAACCTCTTTTTCCATTTCTCAAAGCTTTTCTCACAAGCTTCAGACCATTGAAATTTAACTTTCTTCTGAGTCAACTTCGTCAAAGGTGACGAAATAGACGAGAAACTCTCTACTAACCTTTTATAATAGCCAACCAAACCCAAGAAACTCCTAATATCAGTTGGAGATGTGGGTCTAGGCCAATTCTGCACTGCCTTGATTTTCTGAGTATCAACTTTAATTCCCTCTCCAGACCTAATATGGCCTAAGAATGCCACATACTCAAGCCAAAATTCACACTTAGAGAATTTAGCATATAATTCCTTATCTTTCAAAGTCTGAAGAACTATTATGAGATGACTAGCATGATTTTCTTCATTCCTTGAATAGATTAGTATGTCATCAATGAAGACGATAACAAACATATCTAAATAAAGTTTGAAAACTCTATTCATAAGATCCATGAACGCTGTTGGTGCATTAGTCAACCCAAAGGACATGACCAAAAACTCATAATGATCATATCTAGTTCTGAAAGCTGTCTTAGGAATATCACATTCCCTTACTCTTAACTGATGATAGCCTGATTTGAGGTCAATTTTCAAGAAACAGGAAGCACCCTGAAGCTGATCGAAAAAATCATCAATTCTTGGAAGAGGATACTTATTTTTTATGGTAACCTTGTTTAATTGACGGTAGCCTATTCACATCATAAGGGAACCATATTTCTAACTCACAAACAAGACCGGAGCTCCCCAAGGCGAGACACTTGGTCGAATAAAGCCTTTCTCTAAAATGTCTTTCAACTATTCTTTGAGCTCTTTCAATTATGCTGGTGCCATTCTATATGGCGGAATAGATGCAGGACGAGTATCTAGAACAAGTTCTATACCAAAGTCTATCTCTCTCAGGAGGTACTCCGAAAAGATCATCTGGAAAGACTTCTGGAAACTCATTCACTACTGAAGCTGACTGAATAGGAGGTACCTCAACACTTGAGTCATTAACTTGGACTAAGTGATAGACACACCCCTTAGAAACTATCTTCCTTGCCTTAAGGTACGAAATGAAACGACCCGTAGGCACTTTTGAACTGCTTTTCCACTCTAAGACTTGCTCATTTGGAAACTGAAACTTGACTACTCGAGTTCTACAATCAACTAAGGCATAACAAGCATGAAGCCAGTCCATACCAAGAATGACATCAAAGTCTACCATGTCTAACTCAATTAAATCAGTCATGGTACTCTTGTGATTGACGAAAATGGGACAATCACGATAGACTCTCTCTGCTAGAATAGACTCACCAACAGGTGTGGAAACACTGAATTGTTCACTAATTTTCTCAGGAATAACATCAAAATTCGTAGCAACATAAGGATTTACAAAACACAAACTCGCTCCTGGGTTTAGCAAAGCATAAACATTAAAGTCAAAGACTTGAATCATACTAGTGACAACATTTGGCGATTTCTCTTGCTCTTGGAGATTATTGAGAGCATACAAGCGGTTTGTTCCTCCACCAGTACCAGAAGTAGCTCATCTAGGTACAGTTTTACTTGGTGGAGCGATTGAAGAAGGCTAGGCTCTATTGCCCCCATTACCCTGCTTGTTCTTTGGACACTCTCGCATGAAATGCCCACTCTGACCACACTTGAAACAACCAGTGGAGCCCTCACGATAAACACCTGAATGGTTCCTACCACACTTGGCACAGGCAGGAGACTTACTACCCCCTTGCGCCACACTGCCCTGAGAATAGGCAGGCAGGCTTAGCTCTAGAATTCTGACCATAGTACTCACCATTACTCTTAGGTGCAGGTGCACTAGCAGATGATGGAGCAGGTCTCTTTTGCTTATATTGAAAAGACGACCGATTGGCATTATTCTTCTGCTGCCCGGACTCATTCCCTGTCGTAGCCCTCTTGTTCTTGACCATCAACCTCAAAATTTTCATGTCTCCAATAAGCGTTGCTGCCCGGCCCTCTTTGCTTGATAGACGGCCTAAACCCGCAACAAACAAACTCATCATGTCTATAACCATTTCAGGAGCATAACGAGACAGTTGGGTGAACTTCAACCCATACTCATGCACACTCAAAGTATCTTTCTTAAGTGTGAGGAACTCACGTACCTTGGCCTCTTTCAGTTCCCGGGGAAAGAAATGCCCTAAGAAAGCCTCTTCAAAACATGCCCAACTCGTAGGTGGTGCATCCTCAGCTCTACCCCCCTTTCCACTGATCAAACCAAGTCCTAGCAACATTCTTTATCTGATATGCAGCTAGCTCAACTCTCACAGTTTCAGCAACATGCATCACATCAAACACTTTTTTTCATTTCCTCAATAAAGTTCTCTGGGTCCTCTGCAGTGCTCGAACCAGTGAAACTTGGGGGATTCATTCTCAGGAACTCACAAATCCTTGAAGTGTCAGCCTCTTCTTGTCGAGATCCTTTTTGTTGTCCATCTTGATTGGTCACAACCTAACTGAGCATTCTAATAGCCTATCTGAACTCAACATTAGAGACTTCTCCTAGCGATTGCACTTTCGGTGCATTGGGTAGTTCTTGCTCCTCAACATTCCTCCTGGCTGGACGACCTTTGACTTCTCTTCGTAGAGGCATGATTATCTGAAAAACACGCAAGCACGAATCAGAGGGAAACTTTTAGAGATCAAACTCTACACACGAAATGAGTGTGAAAGAAGTGAGATAATTCCTAAATGTTGCAGCCTCCTAATTATAGATGTGGCGCGCTTCACACTGATAACTAGGACTCTATAGACACAGCTTCATAGACTCCCTAGGACTTTTAAACTTTGTGCTCTGATACCAAGTTTGTCACTTCTCGAGCCTACACCCTAAGTGGGACCGGCACTCGGAGACCATTGATGGCCCCAAGCGAACCCTTGGACTGGCTTACTTACTCAGCGGAAGACAATACTCGCATCTATATTGATATATGAACTTAACTAAATTGAATAAAAATATCTGAGAATGTTTTAAAATATTAAACATTCAACTTGGCCAAAAGTGGCAACCCAAGTCTCAACTATCAAAATAGGAAACAAAAGATTCAAGGACTAACATCTGACTGTCTATCTATGAAGCCTCTAAAACAACTGAGATGGATATTGGGACAGACCCCATAACATCTTAATGAACTAAACTAGAAAGCAATGAAATGGATCCTCCGAAATGCAATGAGGCTTACCAACTGACTCTAAGTGCTGAACCTGATCAAGGAGGTGCTGGATACTAATCCTGGTTACCTGTGTTTGCATCATAATACGATGCAGGCCAACTTGCATTAGTACATTGAATGTACGAGTATGCGAGTTGGAATGCTAAAACAACATAGGCTAGAAAGAATCTGAGAGAAACTGAAGAACTTGCCTGGCTCAACTTAACTCAACCTGACTGAATTCATTTCAATACAAAGTAGTTTAAAAACAAGTGCAATATAAAGAAAAGTTGTTTGAAAACATGATGTCAACTCTATGTGTATGCAAAGATACAAATAACTCTGAGATGTATGTAAAAATACAAATAAACTGATGTATATAAAAATACAAACAAACTGATGTATATAAAAATACAATACTTCTGTGGGAGTTTCTCTAACCGACAACCATTACTTAAGAGTTATAGTGATGATACATCGATCTTCCTCACGCTGCCAACGCATCCTATACCCGGTTAAAAGTATAAGACCTGAACTGCCTAATGGATCCACTAGTCTATTTCAAACAGGGTTCATCCAAAAAATATGACCCTTTTTCTACCCATGATGGCTACATGGTTTAAGGGGGATGATAATTGTATGAACTCTTCCCCATCGATGCTCAATACTACTCCCAAAAATATACTAGCTCTTTATATTTAAAAACATACTTCTTCTGTGATTTGAGATTAATGCTCAAAAACTTAGCTCAAAGGTTATCTTGGAAATCTCAGTTTCCCTGCTTGCTTCATTTAAAAAGCTATTACTCTTTTCTGAAAACTAGCCCGAAAGCTCTTTGGAAATCTCAGTTTCCATTCTTATTTAAATGTGAAAAACATTTAAAATTTCTTTGGGAAAATACTTAGTCCCCATATGCTTCTTTGAAGAAAAGAACTTCAACTTTACTCTTTACTGAACTCAAAACTCAAGTCTTAAAACAAAGTTAAAACATTTGTGAAAGACTTTTTGAAAACTTTAAGAACTTATCTTAATTTGACTCTTGACTTCTCTTGACTTTGATCGTAACTGCTCTTGACTTGACTCTTAACTGATCCTTGAATTGAATTATGGGTTCAAGGATTAAGATTTGTGATTGGAAAGATCTCATATTGTTTAGGAATGATTTTAGATTAGCTAAACATGAGAAAAGATCAAAAATAAATATTTGGAAGTGGGTCCGCGATGCGGAGGCATAATTTAATTTTGGTTTCGAAAACGTCTTTTTGAGGCAGAACACCTCATGTCAGCTCCGCGACGTGAAGCTGAAAATTCAAATTTGGGAACTAGGCACGTGCCACCCTCTTATTTCGTCTGATGAAATTTCTTCTTCGATTTCTAGCCCCAATTCACCCAAACTCGGTTCTTTTTCTTAAATTAATTTTAGATACAGATACCCATCAATTGTACCTAAGAACCTAACTCGAAACGACTCTATAATGTGACGTAACGAACTCAGAGACTTCCCAACTCAGGCAACTTCAAGAATAGGCATCAAGATCATCAACATTCAAACACTTTTAGGACGAATCCAAACTGAAATTAATATTCTTGGCATGTGGGAGAACAATCCCAACGTTATGAGAGCCTCACATACCTGATCAAAGCAAATCCTTAGCGAGAACACCAACGTTCTTGATGAATTTGCTCCTTCCTTCTCCTTCTTTTCTCTTCTCCTTTCTCCTTAGCCCTAGCGTGAAAATTCTGATTTTCTCCCAACTGACTAAGTTCATTCTTGACCCTTATTAAACTCCTAAAATCGGATTGAAATAATAGGGTAGTGAAAAGACTAAAATACCCTTTAAAATCCCGGTTTTGGACATTTCCTTAATCCAACAGCCTAACTTCGAAAGGGAATAACTTGCTCAAACAAACTCGGAATTGCGCATACTTGGCGGCGTTGGAAAGATCATTCCAAGAGTTTTCCAACCATATCTGGAATTACACCTAACTCATCCTGAGATAGGAGTTCTGGTCATTTGAAGTTGACCAAAAACTCACTTTTCCTAACTTAACAAATTTCCAGATTTTAATTCTTTCCAAAAAAAAAAATGACTATTTCCAATTATAAGGTTCTTCTTAGTTATTTCAAATTGCGAGATGTTACAAAGTATTGAAAACACTGTTATACATGGCGAGAATTTAGGAATGTATTTCACTTATGATGCAAGATTGGGGGTATATTTAAGTTCAGTTAGTCGAGTAAAGAGATATTTTTTAGGTTGTCAATAGTTCGAAGATAAAACTAATAATTCACGCCTAGTTTAGGAGTGTTTTCAATACATCTTTCAAGTTAATTGGTATTACTTTGGGCATTGGAAAATCTGCTAAAGTGACAAAGAGTAGGTGTGACAATATGAATAAAGATGAATCTATTAAACCAATGTAAAAACCAAAAAATGTTGCACCAACAACACACATACAGACACACACACATTATTCACGTGAGCAAAGTTAAAATTTTGATTTTTTAAATTCCCACCTCCTTCAATCAATAGATAAATGCTCTTAATTTTGTGTTAATTTAACTAACGAGTAGGATATTTTTTAATTATGTTTCAACTATAAAAATATTTTTGTACAAAAAATAAAACGGACGATAAAGTACGTTATCCCTTACTTCTCAATCTTTACCTTCAAAATCACCATTTTCTTAAAAAAATATAATAGCGCCATCGATTCAATGACATTATTCACTCTCTAGATGAAAATAGACCATTCTATTATATAAACGAGAAAAATAAAACACTTGATTTTATTTATTTTATTTGTTTTACCAACTACCATCAAGTAAAAATTCATTAGCATAAGTCTTGAGATTCACAACTGATGAACCATTTTTCTTCATAGCTTCCTTAGCTAAGTCGCTCCATTTCTTGGCATTCTTTCTCAATTTTCCCCCTTCTTCGCCACTTCCCATCACGATCTCTATACACCTCTCAAACTCATCTCTTTCAACAATACCTCCATCACCATTATTTACTTTGATGCCATTCTTCCAAACATCTTGAACAAGCTTCGCGTTACAAAGTTGATCGTTCCAAATTGGACATGCCACGATGGGGACTCCAGAAGCTATGCTCTCCAGAGTGGAAACCCACAGTGAGTCAGAAAGCAACCAACAAAAGGGTGTTTCAAAACTTCCACTTCCGAGCACCAACTCACTAACTTTCCCTGCTTTTCCAATTTATCTTTGCAAGTCAACTTTTCCTCATTTTGTCCTTCTCTAGTCACCCACAAAAATGGTCTTCTACATTTCAACAACCCTTGACCAATCTCCTCCATCAATTGACTTGATGTCTCAGTGTAACTACCAAATGCTACATAAATAACTGATCCTTTTGTCATTATATCCAACCAATTCATATAATTCTTTGAACTAATCTCAAGCATATCAGCTCGAAAAGAATTATCATCAAGAAAAATTGATGGAATTGAAAGCCCAATTCCAATCATAGTCACATTCTTCAAAATCCTCAAAGCATCAAATTCCAAATCATCAAAAGTATTCACCAGAATTTTTGGATTTTCTTTACTATTGAATATATCAATTTGTGCTGCCCAATTGTTACACTCCACATCATCAAACACAAAAGAAGGAAAATCAATTGGACTAAGTGGGGGCAATCATGGTAACTCTACTATTTTATCCTTAGAATCACAATTCTTGAAATAATCAGAATAATCGGTATATCTATAATAATAAATATCAAAAACTGTGGCTGGTTGGATCCAAAATAATGTAGATGGAATATTTAATTCTTTTGCTACTAAACCAGCCCATTCCATAATAACAGTGTAGATAATATGTGTCAAAGGAGTATAATTTTTTGCAATTGATTTAATTAAACTGAAAATAAATTCTGACCCATGAGACTTTATAGAATAATAATATGAATGAAACTCATTAAATGAGCCTTTGAAATTGCCATCATAGCCATCAGAGAAAGGAGCAAAGCTTAATCCTTCAATATTTGGAAGTATTTTTATTTTATTGAAAGCTGATAGACTTGTAGATAAAGTAACTTTAATGCCTAAACTAATTAATCATTTGGATAGTTGAAGAGATGGATTAATATGACCTTGACCTGGAAATATTACAATAAAAACATGAGATTTTTCATTCTTCAGATTGTCCATTTTTTGGTAGGGAAAAGAGAGAATTTTTCTATTGATGCTAATGAAGAGTTTTGCATTTGGTATGTGTTTGGTTTTGGAGTTTATATATAAGATAAAAATATTTGGACATAGTAATTGATGAGATTTGTGATGACAACATACATATTGTACTAATTCAATTTATATATTGTTTTTTCATAAAAAAAAAAAGGTAGCCCCTCAATTTGTATAAGATAAGAATTCAGGTATATGGATTGAAATCGGAAGAATTTTAATATTTTTTAATTACTCCTTAGGAGTTTTCACCTGTTTTGTTTTTTTAGTGACTCGAAATTCACAATTTTAGGATTGAAGGCAAATAATATTTACCATCCGAGTCATTTATCTTGTTTCAGGAGAATTCTAAGCCTTTACTTTTTGTCACTAATTATTTATCAATGTGTATTTTATTTATTCTTTTGATAAAAATTTACTTGAATCTGGCATTATACCTAACACATTTCTACGGACTTTATCACGTGTCCATAATTCTCAAAGTACTAACAATTCAAATACAAACAAAAGCTAAAACTTAACTAATGTCATTGACCAAATTATGATGCTTTATTACTCTTTAATTTGCACAATTGTTTAAATAATTATGCGTACGTGATACGTGTAACATATATAGGCTAAGGTATTACAAGAAAAGAACGATACATATTTTTATATTTTTTAATTTTTTTATAATGATTCGGATTTTGTATGAATGGGGATTTTTGCACTTTTGTGCATCGAACTGTATTTAATGACCGAGTAAAATCTCATTAACTTAAGCTTTGAGATTTACATTTGATGAACCATTTTCCTTCATAGCTTCCTTAGCCAAATCCTTCCATTTCTTGGCATTCTTCTTAAGCTCCTCCCTTTTCTCTCCATCTTCCATCACGATATCTATACACCCTTGAACTCATCTCTTTCGACGACACCTTTTTCACTGGCATTCACTCTGATGCCAATCTTCCAAACATCTTGAACGAGCTTAGCGTTGCAACCTTGATCGGTCCACAATGGACACGCCACGATTGGCATGCCAAAAGATAGGCTCTCTAAAGTCTAATTCCTCTTTACAAGTCAATTTTTCCTCCGGATATCCCCTTCTTTTTCTTCCCTAATCACCCACAAAAATGGTCTCCCACATTTTATCAATCCTTGACCTATTTCCTCCATCAATTGACTTGATATCTCAGAGTAACTACCAAATGCTATGTAAATAACAGATTCTTTAGTCATTGTATCCAACCAATCCATGTAATTTTCCAAACTCTGTCTTAAATCAGCTCCGAATGACTTATCTAAAGGATCATTTCCATGAAGAAAAGCTGAAGGAATTGAAGGACCAATTCCAACCATAGTTAAATTCTTCAATGCCCTCAAAGCAACAAATTCCAAATCATCAAAAGCATTCACTAGTACTCTTGGATTTTCTTCACTATTCAATAACGTACTCAATTTGGTCTATGATAGACTTAACTCCCCAACCATACTTAGAACTCACATTGGTGAACACAAACGAGGGAAAATCACGAGGACTTAGTCGAGGTAATCCTGGAAGATCTACAACTTGATCCTGAGAACAATTCTTAAAACAATCAGCATAGTCAGTGAAGCAATAATAATAAATGTCCAAGACCGTGGAGGGTTGGATCCAAAAAAATGTAGATGGGACATTAATGCCCTTAGCCACTAAACCAACCCATGCCATAAGGGTTGTGTAAATGACATGTTTGAAAGGGTGGCCCTCAGCCGCCCTAAATTCTATGATTTGAGTCACGAATTCAGAACCATGACTCACTAGGGAAGAATAAAATGACTCGAACTCATCTAGTGATCCTTTAAATTTTCCATCATAACCATCAGAAAAAGGAGTAAAGCTTAATCCTTCGATATTTGGAAGCTTGGAAATACGATTAAAAGGTGTTAGGCTAGTGGAAAAAATGACTTTTATTCCTAAATTAACTAATTTTTTGGCAAATTGAAGAGATGGATTAATATGACCTTGACCTGGAATTGTTACAAGAACAACATGACAATCATTCTTCAAGTTCTCCATAATTCTTTGGTGTAAGATAGAATTTTACTAATTAATTTATGGTAGAACGTAAGGTTTTAACTAATGAGAGCTTATATAAGAGAAAATTATTGAAATGTGACCATTGATGACGTTTGTGGTGACAAAATGCATTATATAATAAAATTAATTCATCGATTATTTCTAGGAAATGTAGCCAATAATTCATATAGGATAAGAATTCTTGTAGAATTAAACTGTCACGCCCCGAGCCTACACCCTGGGCGGGATCGACACTCGGAGACCATTGCTGGCCCCAAGTGAACCCTTGGCCTGGCTTTCTTAACTCAGCGGAAACCTAACTCAACAGAAAAACTCAATGCAAATGCAAGATTTCAAAACAACTTAACTTATGAAATCTGGCCACAAAGGCAACTCGAATCTCAAAATAGGATATTCACATATATACATAGATGAGAGACTCAAAACTAACTGACTAACTGTCTATGAAGCCTCTAAAATACTGAGATAGATGTTGGGACAGACCCCGCAACATCCTAATAAAACAAAACTAAGAACACAAAATAATTGAGTCCTTCGAAATGCAAGGAGGCTCACCACTGACTCTGGAGTGCTCAGCTGGATCAATGGCGTGCTGGATTCTGATCCTGGGAACCTGTATCTGCATCACAATAAGATGCAGGCCAACTGGCATCAGTACATGGAATGTACGAGTATGTGAGCTGGAAAGTTAGACCACAACTTAAGCTTGAAAGGAATACAAGAAAACACTTACCTTGGCCCTGTATGACTCAAGAATAACTTAACTGAACTCAAATATATATATATATATATATATATATAAGGCAATAAGACACATGTGATATATCAAGCTTTTAAAACATTGCA
The DNA here is from genome assembly GCA_036250505.1 of Solanum acaule. Taxonomy (NCBI): domain Eukaryota; kingdom Viridiplantae; phylum Streptophyta; class Magnoliopsida; order Solanales; family Solanaceae; genus Solanum; species Solanum acaule. Next base: position 28,495 of record JAJOOR010005633.1, read on the forward strand.
AACAACTTAGTTCGTTAATGATTAAAGCAATAACAACTCAACTTTATTTATATAAAAGTAATATAACTTTAGTGGGAGATTCTTTAACCGACAACCACCACTATGAGCCCTAGTGGTGGTACAACGTTTTACCTCACGTTGCCCAAGGACCATCATATACCTTGCCGTGATTTAAGACCTTACTTTTGCTTAGTTGATCCACTAGCTTAATCTTACGTGATCATCTAAAAAGAATGATACGTCAAGTCCCATGTTGGCGCATGGTTCTTATGGAGAGTTGAATTGATATAAACTCGTGTCCCCAATTCGGTGCTCAATACTACTCCCAAAAATACTTTGGCTCATAAGTGTTTTAAACACATCTTTCTTTAGTTTGAGATTATTGCTCAAAAACTAGCCCAAAGGCTTTCTTGGAATCGATGTTCCTTTCTTACTCAAATGTAAAAACATTTAGAAACTTCTTTGGGAAATACATAATTCCCTAATAACTTTCGAGAAATGAACTCAACTCTTGACTCTTGACTTAACTCGAAACTCTTGACTTGACTTGAAATTCGATACTCTTTACTTGACTTGAAACTTGAGACTTAGAATGAAGTTAAAACGTTCAATGAAGACTCTTGAACAACTTTAAAGACTTGTTTTGACTCCCTTCTTAACTTCTAAGCTTGGCTTTAACTTCACTTGACTTCTAACTAACTTTCCTTGAATTGGAATTATGAATTCAAGGTGTTTGATCACATGTTATGGAGGGATTCTTGATGTTTAGACGTACTTTGGAGTGTCGGAAACAACTATGAAACTTAGGTATAATACCTAAGAACATGCATGAGAAAGTGTGAAAAGAATGGGGGAACTTGGCGTCCTTGGCGCTCTGCAAGGCGCGGAGCGCCAGCCCTCAAAACTCAGAAGGCACCTGCTGGAACTCTGAGAGGCGCGCCGCCCCAAGGGCTGGACTTTAGAGTCCCCTTTGGGGGGCGCTGGCAGGCGCAACGCGCCAGCCCCTTCCCCAGAAAACCCGACTTTTCCCCCTCTTTTCTCCAACTCTAAACCTTCTAAACTTCAAGGTTTCCAGCCCCAAACATTTAGAATCATAAATCCCTCAACAAACAATAGATTTCAACCTAACCACAACCGGAAACATGCCCAAATCAACAAGGGACTTCAACAACACAATCAACAACACAACCCAACAACTTCAACAACACAACCATTCTTTTCTCAATAATAAAAATGAGTTTGGTGTGTGGGGGAAAGGATCAACCCAACACTAAGAACTCACATACCAAGTAGGGATCACCCCCGACGATATCCACGATGGAAACTTGCTTGATCTCCTCTTCTTCTCCTCTTCTTCTCTTCTTCTTCTCTTCTTCACTCTCAAGCCCAAGATTTCACTCTTTTAAAATGGGACCAAAATGATCCAAAAAATCAGCCTAACACACAATATAACCCCAAAAGAAAAACTAGGGAAAAGACCAAAATGAACGTAAAATTTCTGGACGGATTCCCTGCCAACTGCCCAACTTTCAAAGGGCATAACTCGCTCATACAAACTTGGAATCGGGCAAACTCGGTGGCGTTGGAAAGATCATTCCACAAGATTCACAATCATAACTGGAACTACTCCTAACTCATCCTGAGCTAGGTTTTATGACTGCTCAAAGTTGGCCAAAACTCACTGATTTCCCACACTTAACCAAATTTCCAGATTTTGAATTTTATTCCAAAAACGACTATTTCCAATTTTTTTAAGCCTCTTCATAGCTATTTCAACTTACCGGATGTTACATAAACAACAAGAAGTTACCAAGAAATATGTTAAAATATTTTATATCCTTTTAGACAGTGATAGTCATGAAAAAGTTGTATAGATTACGCTCAATGTTTCGAATTTAAAATTTTAAAAAAAAATAGCAAAAGAAGGAGAAGGGAAGTACCCACTATCAATTAATTATATTTAGACACAGATAGTGAAAGATAATAATATATTCTGTATAATTTTACAAATGCGTTTAAAAGGGGTAGATTATTGTATACAATCATTATTCCTATCGATAAAACTATTAAACTAGGAGAACATTTAAAAATAATAACAAACTTCTTCCTAAAATTAGCTTAACAAAAATAAGAGGAAAATTGGCAAATTTAATTTTGCACCAAAAACCCATGTGACTTCATCTCATATTTGGGCTTATATATAGTGCTGTGATTTTCAGCCCTTGTTGGTTGAGAATTCAACACACTTTGGACTGAAATTTCGGTCCTCTTCTTGGTCTTCACGTGACCCTAACTTTTGGCTCTTGGATTCAAATTTGGATCTTGAAATATATATGAACCCCATATATTTGGGGCTAATTACATCTTATATCAAAAGTTTTTTCAATTACAAAAATCTCGAATTTTTCATTGCTCTCGGATACATTCCTTGGTTATTTGATACCTTGCAAATGATAGGGATGTATCCGTGTTAACTGTTAACGAATGACAAAAGTCCCACATTGATGGTTAATGAGATGGGTGGACTCCTTATAAGACTTGGACAATCTTCCTTTCTTTGAGATAGCTTTTGGGGTGTGAGTTAGTCATAAGACCTAATTTAAGATGGTAGCAGAGAAGAGACCTTGTGTAGTAATATAAAAATATATATCACTATACTAGATATTTTCCAAGGGTATGAGTATACAGATTCAATAAAGTTCTTTAAAGACATGAAAGGGTGTTGTGTATCGATAACACGGTATATATAGGGTTAAATTTTGTTTTAGATACATATATTAAATGTAAGATAGTTGCATATTAGGAAAATTATGAGGTGTACTGCTATTTGAGGAAATTTGTAAACATTTTGTTGAATTTTTTCACTCGTTTTTGAACACGCCTATGCCTCTATTATTGGTTGGTCTGATTATGTGAGCAGATTTGACATTTAGATACTTGCCGGCCTATAAACTCATTAGAGTCAATAATTTAATCATTCATAAGTCATGCCATTCAATAATGGCTAACCCATCGGTGGCCCCTTAAAGTTGGCACGATGTTTCACTTAGACACCTTAACTGAGAGATGTTCATTATAGATACCTCATGTAGAATCTTACTCTATCATTTTAACACTTTTTGCTTACATGGCATAATGAGTGTGATACACTCATTGATAGGCGCGTGAAAGGGTAATTTAGTTAATTATTAATTATTTTTTTCATCTTCTTTTCCATTTTCAGCCACCATTTTGACAAGTTAAATTTCATCAATTTGTGAATGAAGTTTTTTCAACAAAAATGACGGAAAATATTTTTAAAATTTAAGAATAAACCCATTCATAAGATTCTTTCATGGAAGAATTTAATATTCCCGGCAAATTGAATTTAAGAAGATTGATAAAAGCTTATTTCGATAATTTGCGGGGTGCGAATTCAATGAAGCGCATCATGCATACACATCGGGGGGGGGGGGATTTTCTGCAAAAAAGGATAGAGATTTGGAGAGAGCAAAGCAGGGAGAGCCAAGGGGTATTTTGCAGTCCCCAAAAAGGAAATTCAAATCAGCAGGGGGATTTGTTTGTTTAAGGGTTTTGGGGAAGGCAATCGGGGGTCGGGAGGAAGTTTATTTGGAGAAGGCGATCGGGGTTGTGGGCAGCTTGGAGAAGACGATCGGAAGTGGGGGATGGTGGTGTTTGGAGAAGACGATCGGGGGGCTTTAGAGAAGACGGTTAGGGGTGGGGATTCTTTTAGTTTGCTTAAATTTTATTTTATTTGGGGAAAAATATTGTGTGTCATTAATTCATTGGTCAGTTTCTATTTTTACTTAATATTAATTATTTAAAAATTATTTTTGACACAAATGACAAATGTCATCATTTAATTTGTCACTTTACACGCCATTTGCGAGTGTAATCCACACATTATATTTTTTTTGTTGATATTAAAAAAGGTGTCAAAATGACACAACAGGATCTTACCTGAGATGTCTAAAATAAACATCGTCCAGTTAAGGTGTCTAAGTGAAACATTATGCCAACTTTAGGGGGCTACCGATGGGTTAGGCCTTCAATAATATACTCATTCATGAATCATGCCATTCAATAATGTATTCATTCATTAATCGTTTCATTCAATAATGGGAAAGACGCATGTTATTTTGTTTCGAAAAGTCAGTTACATACTTAAATTATTATGGTGATTTGTTATACATCTTTAATACAACTGACGTGGCAAGAAAATAAAAACAAGTCCGTCAGATAAAAATTAAAGTTAAAAAAAATTTAAAAATCAAAATCCTCCCTACGCCCCACCCGACCCCGCATTTCTTCTTCTTCACACCTCACCCATTATCCTCTTCTTGTTCATCCTTTATTTTTCATCCAATTCTTTATTTTTCATCACAAACCTCAAAGTGTGAGACAACGAAACAACATCGGAAACTGTAACATCCGACAATTTGAAGTGGCTTTGAAGGAGCTTGAAACTTGGAAAAATTTAGAATCTGGAAATTTGGTTAAGTATGAAAAAAAAAAAAAGTTTTTGGCCAACTTTGAGTGGTCGTAACTCCCAGTTCAGGAGGAGTTAAGAGTAGTTTCAGTTATGGTTGCGAAGCTCGTGGAATGACCTTTTCAACGCCACCGATTTTGCTCGATTCTGAGTTCGTATGAGGGAGTTATGCCCTGTAGAAGTTGGAAGGGAAATCCGTCCGGAAATTTAAGGGCATTTTGGTCCTTTCACAAATCATTTATTTTGAGCTCATATTGTTGTATTAGGATGATCTTTGGATCATTTTTGTCCCATTTTGAAAGAGAAGGAGTTAGGGTTCTCTTGGGGCCAGCAATGGTCTCCGAGTGCCGATCCCGCCCAGGGTGTAGGCTCGGGGCGTGACAAACTTGGTATCAGAGCAAAGAGTTCAAGAGTCCTAGGGAGTCTATGAAGCCATGTCTGTAGAGTCCTAGTTATCGGTGTGAAGCGCGCCACATCTATAATTGGGAGGCTACAACATTTAGGAAGATTTCTCACTTCTTTCATACTCAACTTGTGCATTAAAGTTTATCTCTAAAGAGTTTCCTTCTAATTCACGCTTGCGCGTGTTTCAGATAGTCATGCCTCCACGAAGAGTTGGCAGAGGGCGTCTTCCTAGATGCTATGTTGATGAGCAAGAGTTACCTGATGCACCTGGAGTGCAAGATCAAGGGGAAGTTTCTAATGCCGAGTTCAGAGAGGCAATTAGAATTTTGAGTCAAGCTGTAACTAATCAGATTGTTCAGCAAAGGGGAGCTCGACATGAAAGAGCTGACACTTCAAGGATTCGTGAGATTTTGGGGATGAATCCTCCGAGTTTCACGGGTTCGAGCACTACTGAGGACCCAGAAAACTTCATTGAAGAGTCGAAGAAGATTTTTGATGTGATGCATGTGTCAGATACTGAGCGGGTTGAACTAGCTGCGTATCAATTGAAGGATGTTGCAAGAACTTGGTTCGACCAGTGGAGAGGGGGCAGAGTTGAGAATGCACCACCTGCGAGTTGGGCCTGTTTTGAAGAAGCTTTCTTGGGGCATTTCTTTCCTCGAGAATTGAAAGAGGCTAAGGTACGTGAGTTCCTCACACTTAAGCAGGAGTCCTTGAGTGTTCATGAGTACAGTCTGAAGTTCACACAACTATCCCGCTATGCTCCGGAGATGGTTGCGGACATGAGGAATAGAATGAGTTTGTTTGTTGATGGGCTGTCTCGGTTGTCGAGCAAGGAAGGTAGGGCAGCGATGCTTATCGGGGACATGGACATATCAAGGTTGATGGTTTATGTGCAGCAGGTCGAGGAAGAGAAGCTGAGAGACAGAGAAGAGTTCAGAAATAAGAGAGCTAAGACCAGGGACGAGTCCGGGCAGCAGAAAGGTATTTCAAACCGTTCCTCCTTTCAGCAAAGGCAGAAGGGACCTGCTACATCATCTGCTAGGGCACCTGCACCCAGATACAGAGGGGAACATAATGGCCAGAATTCGAAGGACTTCAAGGTTACACCAGCACAGTCTTCAGGTAGTGTAGCACGCAGAGGTAGTTCGTTTCCTGTATGTGCTAAGTGTGGTAGAGTTCATCTAGGGAAGTGTCGTCAAGGCCAGACAGGTTGCTTTGGGTGTGGACAAGAGGGTCACTTCATGAAGGAGTGCCCTAAGAATAAGCAAAGTAATGAAAATTTGGGCAGCAGGGCCCAATCTTCTCTAGCTGCTCCCCCTGACAGGATGACATCTAGAGGAGCTACTTCTAGTACCGGTGGAGGAGCAAACCGTCTTTATGCAATCACCAGTCGCCATGAGCAAGAGATTTCTCCAAATGTTGTCACTGGTATGATCAAAGTCTTTGCTTTTAATGTGTATGCTTTGCTAGACCCAGGAGCAAGTTTATCGTTTGTAACTCCTTATGTTGCAAATCAGGTTGAGATTCTTCCTGAAAGACTTTGTGAACCCTTTTGTGTTTCTACACCTATTGGGGAGTCTATTCTAGCGGAAAGAGTTTATCGTGATTGTCCTGTTTCTATCAATCACAAGAGCACCATGGTTGATTTGGTTGAGTTAGACATGGTAGATTTTGATGTCATTCTAGGTATGGATTGGCTTCATGCTTGTTATGCATCGATAGATTGTAGAACTCGAGCAGTCAAGTTTCAGTTTCCGAATGAGCCAGTCATAGAGTGGAGTAGCA
>JAJOOR010005634.1:0-34084 GCA_036250505.1 Solanum acaule
ACATCATTACTTTTTAAAATTTATTATTCTCACCGACATAAAATTTATTATTCTCACCAACATATAGTCACTTTAACTCACACCAACCGATTGTTAAACTGATGAAATATTTATGGTCTATGAGCATCAAAATATAGTTGCGGATGATATTGACCAACAAATGGCTCAAAGTAACAATGTTGGTTCGTTTTCTCGGTCACATGATCGAGAAATGCAAGTTCAACGTGAGGAAATTGTACGTACTATGTGGAAGGATTATATTAAAGACTAGTACACTACAATTTATGTTCAATTTTTTTTTATCAAATTAAAGTTGGATGAAACAATTACTTAAGTGGAGAACAAATAGCTTTGTAATAATTTATTATGCGATTTTATAAATTTTTATTTATTTGATAAGATTGAATAAACAATTGGGGCTATTTTAATAGTATTACAACTTATGAGATTTTTATGTTTATGAGAAAATATACAACACAAAAATTTCATATCGCATGTCCAAACAAAACTTCAATTTCATCTCATCATTCCATATCATGATTTCATATCATGATACCATATCGCATGGCCAAATGGGGCTTTAGTAAAAGTGTAAACTATCTTATTATGCATATATCCCTACTATATATACTAATTCAACTTATACTTTTAAATAATTACGTATTGTACCACTAATTAAGAGTTTCTTACCATATACTAAGGAAGATACATCTAGATACATATATTTTTCCTACCCGATATACTAAAATAGGGAGAGAGGCAAGCGAGATAGTCATGTATTCCAGATACATGTGAATCACACTAGATACATGTGTATGTATGTATCTGGTATAATTCACATGTATCTGAGATATCAAATACATAGAGTTGGTGAGCGAGATGGGAGGGAGGTGAATGAAATTTCTTATGTATCTTAGATACATGTGAATCCACTTGGATACAATGCATCTAGAACAAATTACACTTAATTTTGACCTCATGTATACTGAGATACATGTATTTGAACGTATCTGGACACACCAAAACCTGGTAAGATTCATAATATTGTAAACTAAAGTGTATCTAAGTAATTAACTTCTAAACAAGCGAGTTTTTCTTTTCTTTTTTAAGTTTCCCTTTTTAAATATAAAAGCAAAAATGATTTATGTAAGTAAATAAATCATATCGATACACATCGAGTTACATTTAGATGTTGTAACAACCAACCTTCCTTATTTTTATAGTTATAATTACTTATAAATTTTATATTTCAGAAAATTACTTATATAATGCAAAAAAATAATTTACATTAATAATGCATATAATTTAAACTCTATTTATATGAAAAGAAAAAAAGAACAATGTGATTTGTATGAAATGACAGCGGAGGAAATTCATGATTATTTTTTTTTCCAAATTGAAGAAAAAGAAATTAAAAAGAAGACAAAATGATTTTGGTTTCCCTTTTTATCTTTTTTCTTTTTGGATGACCAATTTTGCAAACAAGCTTCTGACAATGACAATACATTAAATACACATAGAATTTCATAAATAGTGTTATTAGCGTCCATTTTTATAAAACAAAAAAAGTGACATTTTATATATCTCAGAATTTAGTAACATTTTAATTTCAAAACGGAGCAAACATTATAGAAAATAAAGAATCTTGCAGTAACTATTTAACGATAATAAAATAATTATAATTATATTATATTTTACTATGATAATATAATATAAGTTTTACAATTAATACTGGATATAAATATCGTTAATGACTTTAACTATTCTCGATGTAATTGTCAATTGAATGTGGGCAATTAACATGTTCGTCGAGGCATCTATCCATTGCTTACATGCTTAGTTCTACACATTTGAGGTAAAAGGTACATTAAATATAGGGAAAAAAGTTTGAAATATATCTGAACTTTGATCGAAATTGTTGTAACAATACCGAGCTTTGGAAAAGACCTTTTACCCCTATACTATTTAATAGTGTATTTTAAAGGTATATAAGTGCCCACGTGGACATCATAAATATTGCATCATTATAAATAGTAATGTGTCCACGTAGGCACATATGCACCTTTAAAATATACTATTAAATAGTGCAGAGGGATAAAATATGAAGAAGTAAACACAAGAAAAAGTGATACGAAATTTAATATTTATCATATACACATATAATTTTTGTTAATCATATATATATATAATTTTTCATTGAAAGAATTCGTTACTCTTCTTGTGAGCTTACCCCTACCTCGTGAAAGTGCGTTCAATGGTTAACAACTTTTTCTATTTCTTACTCCCTCTGTCCCTAATTACTTGTCCACTTTTGAATTAGCACACCTATTAAGAAAATAATTAATGACATAATGAGTTTACCATTTTATCCCTATTAATTATGAAGTGGATTAAAAGCTCTACATTTTAAAAAAGAATTAGTTGTTTAATTGAGAATATATTAGGTAAATTTTTTTTGTCCTTTCTTGATTTGTCAAAATGAATAAGTAATTAGGAACAATTATAAATGAAAAAATGAACAAGTAATAAAGGGAAGGAAGTATTTTCTTTGTGTTTGAAATTGTGACAGCAAATAGAAAGTCAACAAAAGACAACAGAAATAGGGAAAGTTGTCAACTTTTTTTGGTCAAACACATTATTTTAAATAAAAATAATCAAAAACAAAATCGGTGTCGAAGTACAGAATTTAGTGCATACAGTACAAAACTACTCTGTCTATCCTTTTTATTTGTTATGTTGCGTTTTTCGAAAGTCAATTTTGATTTTTAAAGTTAAATTAGATGACATTAATTTGATATTTTATACAAAAAAATTAAATATTTAAAAACTATACGAAAAATACATAAATTACAATTTTTGGCATATCAATATGATGAAAAGATACATCGTAAAATATTATAGTTAAAGTTTTCATAAATTAGCTCTAAAAAAGAAAACTATGATAATTAAAAATGATAGTAATAAGTTAAAAAGGTCCTGCAATTATAATAAGAATAGAAATGAGATTCTATTATTTCTACTATCTTGTCCCACAAAGATGGTTCTGTCAATTTTTTTTCCTTTCGATCCTTCTTCGAATATTTTTTTTATATATTTTTATTCGAGAAGAGTTTATTAAAAATAATTTTTCTACTTCATAAAAATGAAGATAAGTCTAATATATATTTATCTTCTTTAGATATCATTTATGAGATTATACTAAATATATTGTTATTTTTGCATTTTTAGTTCAATTGATTAACTAAAATATAGGGAGTAATATTTTTTTTTGTAATTTTTACATATATAATTTTTTATTTTTTAAATCTTGAAAAATATGTGTTCAAATTCACATCTAAAATTAGATATTTGATCCTTGTACATGCGCTATACATTTGATTAGTTCAACTATCACCATTGGAAACTTCAACAGTTATTTAATTGCATACTTTCCTATTTACCTAACATTTCACACTCCTAAATTTGAATTTCTTCTTTTATTTTTCTTTTAGGTATCTTTTTTTTATCCTCTTCTATGTAATTATTATTTTTTTAAAATTTCGTATCCAATCAAAACACACGTAAAGGGAAATGAATAGAATTGTGCATCACGGACTCTGAATTTATTGTCAAATAGGATGATAAGCACACTACGTACCTTTCTATAGCCACAATCTGTATTTCTATGGCAGTAATCAAAAGTTAACTTTTTCCAAATCAAACTCTATATAACTATGAACTATGTTTTCAAAGAAAATGGTGGTTTGGTAGCTAATTAAAGTCATGTACGTATTAATACGTAATATAGAAATAAGTTATGAGAAAATATACGCATATATTAGTTATGTAAATAGCAAAGTGTATTTATTTCTATGTATGTTATTTCACTTTCTATTCTAATACATAAATTTCCTCATAACTTATATAGATAAATCAAATACCTTATTAATTTTATATATGAATAATTTAACCTCCTAATCAGTTATCAGATATAATATTTATGCAGAATTTAATATGTGTAACTCTCCAAATCAACTATCTCATATTTACATCCACTTCTTATTCATCATGATTTGTTAATTAATGAGGGACTGTTTGATAGGACGTATAAGAATAATTTTAAATAATAATATATTAGTACTGTTGATATTAATTACGCTAAGGTTATTTCTGGTGGGATGCTTAATCCTTTTTCTTTTTATCTATCTTTCTGATGCTTAATTCCACTTACAATATTATTTTTATGTGACTAGCATTTATGCACGTTTGCTAATTTTTTGTATAACGTCCGACCTATAAATTTACAGCTGTTTTAATTCCATACACTTTATTATTATTATTATATATAGTATAATATAACTATTCAAATTGTTAAATTACCAATTTGACTTACTATTATTTTAGTCAATAATCATTTATATTTTGTCTCCATTAATAAGGTCATTACATATTTCTTAGTTGTGGGGTTCTTTAAGATCATGTCTATGAAGTCATGATTAAGTGTCAGTTTGGATTGACTTATTTTAGGTGTTTTAAGCTAAAATAGTTTTTAAGCAGTTTTGAAGTATTTGAGTAAAGTTAAAAAGTGCTTATAAGCACTTATTTTAATAACAAAAATAAGCCAAAAACCATAAGTTAGAAATATAATTTAAGATAATAAAGTTAGGGCATGTTTGAATTGGCTTTTGGCTTTTGGCTTATGACTTATAAGCCAAAAGCCATAAGTTATAAGCCAAAAATTAGGATTTCTAAGTCATAAGCCAAAAGCCAATTCAAACAGGCCTAACTTTATTATCTTAAATTCTATCAATTAGTCGGTGGCTTTTCTTACAAGTTGCATGTTTTTTTTTTTCCATTTTTAGCTTATTCTTAATTAATCAAAGCTTAATTAACTCACCAAATTGGTTAAAGGATTTGATTTTTAAAATGCGTCTCTACCTTTTTAAGATAGAAGTATGGTATACACATTATCCTCTTAAAATTATACTAAATATATTATTAGAAGGCAAAATCAGATAGGCTAAATATTTTTACTTGTCTAATTTGTATCTTATACTCCTCTTAAAATGTTAATTAAGTATTTATTTTATTAAATTATCTCTATTAATTAATAGTACTTTAAAAATTTGAATTTGAATTTAAAAATTTGTATTTAATATACTAAAATTATTGATTATGAATAAATTATAGATGTTGAATCTTCTTAGTTTCATTTCGTGTTTATTCTTTTTATATTTGAATCTCCTTCAAGAAAAAAATATGATTATGTCACTGACGGACAGACACCCAAAATTATAAATTATATTTTTAAAAATAGGAGGCTGCATATAAATTAAGGTAGCAGATACTTGGTGAAAATGCATAGAGTAAACAAAGGCCATGTTATAAATTTTCTATATATATATATATTTTTTTATATATATGTAAGGGTTGCCACTTGCCAGCCAAGATTTTTGTCACCAACAGTGAATTAAGACCTTAATAAAACAAGTGATTAATTAATCTTACGAGATCCTAATCTTTCTGAATATTCCATTAATTATGTGATTCTTGGACTTAATCACTTGTTCTCTTTCTAGTTTTGTGGATTTTTAAATTGGAAAAAAAAAAAACATTGGTACAAATCTTCCTTTACTGTTTTTGTCAATGGCTTATGGTTAGTCCACTAGGCATGGATATATCATTTGAATTTACTTAGTACTAAAAAGTTGTTAAAGATTGAAAATGACTTTTCTTATTTTTATATGCTTTTTCTTTGTGTTTACTTGAAATTTCAGCAATTTCACTACCTTTGTTTTTAGCTCATAGAAGAACCAATTTTTGGGACCATTAAAAAAAAAATTCCATCTTTTTTTTTTTGAAAAAAAAACACACAAAATTCAAGTTGAGGAAATTGATGTATGTTAAGCTTGGCCATAACTTTTTTCTGTCCTGTTCCATTTGGTCTTTGTAAGAATCTTCTTTGTAATTAGTAACAACTTGTTTGTTTTTTTCACACTTTATTTCTGATGTGTGTATTGGGATTTGACTAAATTTTAATTCACGCAAGGAAGTTCACTCTCTAATAAAGACAATTTCATAATTAGGGTTTAAATCCGAGAAATTAAGGGGTCGTTTGGTAGCACTAATTCATTTCGAGTTTGATAGGATAAGATGAAATTAATTTTATATTGTGTTTGATTGACAACATAAATTTAACCTGGAATTATAATGTCAAATTACTACAGTATAAAATTAATCTTAAACTTATTCCTGAGATATTTCACCGTATCTCACATAATGAATGAGACCTAAAATGAAGGAATATTTACCGATCCACTATCGTCTTTGTTGTTAAGCAACTTGTTTGTTAAATGGTCTAAGAGAAGTCCTTAAATACATATGGAAACTCCAAGAACACTGGCAAAAAGTTGAAGTCTTTTGTGACACTTTTTTTTTTTTCTTGGCATTCTTGAAAACGTTTCATTTACTAGCATTTATTGTTTCTTGAACTTCATTAAGTTCTAAAAGTTTCCAACATTTTATTTCTTGTGCAAATGAAAACAAGAAGAGGAAAAAGATCAGAGGTATTTATTTATTTTAAAAATATTGTATAGTATATTTCTTAGTTATTTGTTTTCTTTAGAGGTGAGATTGAAGAGTGATTTGTTTTGTTTTGGTTTTAGGCATTTTGGCCTTCAATTGTGATGAAAAAATGGTTGAATATTCAGCCTAAACTTTATGATTTTAGTGAAGATGAAGTTGATACTGAGACAGAGAGTGAGGATGATGGTATGTTTCTTTTTTCTTTCAAGTTTCATAGTCGAGGGTCTATCAGAAACAATCTCTTTACTTTTACAAGGTAGGGGTAAGACTGCGTATACACACAAGTCACAACAAACTAGAGTTCACTCGTGGGATTATACTGAGTATGTTGTTGTTTCTTTTAAGTTTCTTGATTAGTTGGTTTTTTTTGGGAAAAATTTGTAGTTTGTTCACTTAAAGATGAAAGGGTGCATGAAGATCATTGGCACAGATCACCAGGAAAACCTACTGATTGCCAGCCTCAAACTTCAGGTACTACTTGAAGTTCTGTTTCAGTTTATCCTTTTGGCTAGCTTGTGCACGCCTCGACTATTCCATCAGGGCGAACACGTCCATCCCTCTTGGGCATGGGGACGATGTTCGAAATCCAATCAGAAAGGTACTGTTAACTCCAACTAAGAAAATACTCTGCCTAAGCCTTGGTTGGTAGTTACCTGGTACCTGTGTAAGTAGAAGGTATCAAGTAACCGGTGGAATAGTTGAAGACTCTACTACAATTATTACTTTGATTGTGCTTAATTTCATGATCATGCCTTAATTTTGTATATGATGAGAAGTTAGGATGCAATTTTGTCTAAAAAAAAATGTTAATAGTGATTTATTTCCATCTGCCTAAGCCTTGACGGATAGAGTCAACTGATACCTAGGTAAGTGGTGGAATAGTCAAAGCCTTACCTGTAAACTACTACAATCATGACTTTGATTGTGATCAATTTCATGATCATGCCTAAATGTTACTAACAAGTTAAGATACAATTTCGTCTTAAAAAATACTAGATGAGTTTTTCCATTTGTCTAAGCCTTGGTGACCGTAATTAACCCGTACCTATGCAAGTGGGAGGTAGCAGCTGACTGGTGTAATAGTCGGGGAGCATGGAAATGCCATTATGTGTGGAAATACACTTAATATAGTTCCATTGTGCCTTAGATATTTCAACTATTCTAGCCTTTTTTCGATATATTCAGCTATTTGAAAATTTGAATTGAAATTACTCAGGGAAGACTTCAACCAAGTATTCATCTAGACACAGGAGAGGGAAATCAGAAACTCTGAGAGTTCAGTATATTAATACAAAAGAAGTGAGGTTTGGCTTTAAATTCAGTTCGTTTCGATTTGCTTTTTGTGATACTGGTATCTAGTTATAAGATTTTTTCGTTCCTCGGAGACTTACATATCCCCTAATTTCCCTTCAGAGTTACTATAGGAACTTGGAATGTTGCTGGAAGACTTCCAGATGAGGATCTTGAGATTGATGATTGGCTTTGTATGAATGAACCAGCTGATATATACATCCTTGGGTATGTGCTTTTCCATCAATTTTACCCGTTTTAATCGATCGTGTATCGCTCTTCCTCTTTGCCTTTACCTATATGAATCCCCTTATAACTACAAAAAGGAAAAAAATGGATTTAACTATGAAGTTTATTGTGAATCTGTCGCTAAATAGCTCATAGCTAACAAAATCTTCTTGTCTAGCTAAATCAGTTCAAACTTATAGTGAAATTGTATTTTCTCATTACAGTTTCCAAGAGGTAGTTCCTCTAAATGCTGGAAATGTACTGGGAGCAGAAAATAGAAGGCCAATTCCAAAATGGGAGACGATTATACGCAGAACATTAAACAGAACGACAGTGGAACCTGACGCTAAGCTAAAGAGTTACAGTGCTCCACCGTCTCCGGTGTTAAGAACTTCTCCTGCAGCTGATATAATTGCTGATGTGGTAACTACTACTACTGCAATAGATATAATGGCAGAGGTGTCGATGAACACCAGGTTTTTCACTGAAGATAACATGATCAACCTGAGGAGGAACTTGCAATTAAAGAGAATATATGGTATTGATTGTGATAGTCGATTGGATTGGCCTGAACGTTCACTCGATGCAACGCCTCAGGTCCTTTCTTCGACTTTTAAGTTGAGGAGAGTATCAAGCAGCTGTGCTCTTGCTTTTAGCAATCATGATGTTGGATTAGATGGTAGCAGGTTAAAAAGAGGGCACCAAAGCTCCAAAGACTTAGGATCGTTGTGGACGAATCAACAAGAGGAACCTGAAGTTCTTGATGCTCTTTCTGATGGTTCCGATCAATTTTCTGACGAGGAAAATGATCTCTTCGAGGAATTCACAGAGTTTGAAGATGAAAGATCACTTCTAAAACATGCTGTGAATTCACATCCGAGGTATATTCGTATTGTTAGCAAGCAGATGGTTGGGATATATGTATCGATTTGGGTCCGTAGGAGGTTGAGAAGGCACATAAACAACTTGCAAGTCTCCCCCGTCGGAGTTGGACTTATGGGATACATGGGAAACAAGGTACTGATTCTTCTTTCAAGAACTTAATTGAATCAAACATCAGCATTCACTAGTTGTAGAAAGTGAAATATTGGAGTTAAAAAGGACATATGAACTTTCAAGGGCTTCATACCCGTGTTGCTCGGATTCTCCAAAAATGCTGCCACACCCGTGTCTGATCCTTGAAAAATACACTATTTTTGGAGGATCCGACACACACACACCCGGAGGCACTTTTGAGGAGATGGAGAAACATAGCTTTATTCCCCCTTATTTTCCTATCTTCTAATCAAAATGGCTATTTGGAAGATCATTTTCTGAATAATCATATTTAACTAGTATTTTGAGTGCTATTCCCTAGTAGATTCTCTTAGTTCACAACCATATATCTGGTGGCGGAGCTACATGTAATCAAGGGGTTCAATTGAATTCCATTCGGAAAATTATACCGTGTAATTAGAGTATATAATCTGTTGAATGAAGGAGGGAGCCTTAGAGAAATGGTAAAGTTGTTTCTGTAGGACCTATAGGTCATGGTTAATGGCGTGGAAGCAACATTGATGCTTGCATCAAGATAGACTGTCTATGTCAAGTTCCATTGGGTACGGCCTTTTCCTGAAACCTGCGTGAACACGGGTGCTTCGTGTCTTGCTTTTTCTTGAACCAATTGCTTTACATGAAACCTAAAGCTGATACTAATTTATGGTTCTATACAGGGATCTGTTTCTGTCAGCATGTCTCTTTTCCAGTCAAGGCTATGCTTTGTTTGTTCACATTTAACTTCTGGCCAAAAGGACAGGGCGGATCAAAGGCGTAACGCTGATGTATACGAAATTATGAGGCGCACACATTTCTCATCTGTATTCGACACTGATGCAGATCAACCACAAACAATTCCATCTCATGAGTAAGTAATACTCCCTCCGTTTCAATTTGTTTGTCTGGTTTTGATTTGACACGGAGTTCAATGAAGTAATGAAGACTATTGAACCTTGTGGTCTTAAACTAAAGATATGTAGAATGTAACAAAACGTCATTTAATCTTATGTTCTTAAACATGCCATATGTAGTATCTGATCCTTTTTACATTATTATTTCTCATGCTATGGATGATTTTCTCAATTATATGGAGTACTAGATTTAGATGTGACGATAACTGCTCAGTGTTTTCTGTTCAACAATAAATAGCAGAAATATATAGCATGTGTTGAAGTTCTAAAAAAAAGTTGTATTTTCTAATTTCAAATGAGATGTGCAGTATTTATACACACAATTTATTCGCCATCCTTTAATGTAAGCAGTCAGATATTCTGGTTCGGGGATCTGAATTATCGAATCAATATGTTGGATGCTGAGGTGCGGAAGCTAGTCGCCAGAAAACAATGGGATGAACTTCTCAACAACGACGAGGTAAGACTCATCACTAACTCTACGTATCAAACATGATATGGTAATTAGAAACGGAACTAATAACCTGCTATAACCGGTTAAAAATTGCACAAGATGTATAAAAATTATTTGTGTTGTTCATGTATATAACTTAAGCTCTAATGGTATTCATCACATTGGCAGCTAATCAAAGAACTTCGAAATGGCCATGTTTTTGCCGGTTGGAAAGAAGGGGCTATTATCTTTGCACCAACATACAAGTATGAGATCAACACGGATAGATATGTCGGGGAGAGTCCAAGAGAAGGGGAAAAGAAGAGATCGCCAGCTTGGTGAGTGACATTTCTCTTAAATGAACAAATTTCAAAATCATGGAGTCGAACAAGACATTGTCACAATCACAATATTTCAGCATATTTTGATAAGGATTTAACTTACATACACTGCCAGTGTATCTTAACCTGTTGTAGCATGTTACCCGTCTTATTTTTCACTGATCCCAGTTATTATAGTCGATCACATATAGTGTACTGACAGTGCATATAAATTAAATTCGTTCTGACAACAGACGTTGAAATTAGTATTTCCTAATATCGTGCAGGTGTGACCGCATACTGTGGTTAGGGAAAGGTATAAAACAGCTCTTTTACAAGCGAGCCGAGTTAAGACTATCTGATCACAAGCCTGTAAGCTCAATGTTCTCGGTAGAAGTTGAAATATTCGATCACAGAAAGCTCCAGAGAGTCCTCAATGTTAACACCGCCGCTGTACATCAAGAGATCCTGCTAGATATTGAAGAGTAAGACTTAAAAGCTTTTTCAGATAAGTTTTTATCAAGAATGACAAGTAAGTGAGTCGATATTAATAACACAAAATTTTTGGTTTTTTTCAGTTAGGAATCAGAAATGAAGCATCGTGTATTCTTGTACATATGTACTTCAAGGTAGAGGGGAAATCCAAGACCTAGAGTTAGTGGATTCTGAATGTGTTGTACTTCAAAGATGATAAGACACGAGTTCGAGAAATCATTTGGTGTTTTCAGTTAGGAATCAGAAATGAAGCATCATGTACATATGTACTTTAAAGACATAGCATGCGAATCCAGGAACTAGAGTCAGTAGATTCAAAATGTTTTATATGACGGAAAAGCCTGCAAGGTCTTCAAAATCCTGTTATTTTGAAAGGAGATAAGACACGAGACAAAATTCGTGTCTTTCAGAGACTCAACATATGTATATATAGTTGAGCAATGAAGAGTTTGAACCACAGAATCTCATGTTTAATGTTTTGTTATCAAAAAATAGAATTTTGAGGGAATTTTCCCTTATTGTAATTTTTGTTCTTCCCAACTGTTTTGTTGTAAGGTTTTGTAAATTATGAAATTAACTCTTGATACACATTTCAAAGTTTGCTTTTAGAGTAGACATCTTTTGTTTTTGTAACAGGTTAACTTAACAGAAGTTATAATAGTGTTCTATTCTTTAACTCATGAAATGGAGTTTCTAGCTGTGAAAGGCTTATTGTTATGTTCAGAGATTTATGTTTACTTGAGCTGAGTATCTATCGGAAACAACCTCTCTATCTTCACAAGGTAGGGGTAAGGCTGTGTACCCTCTCTAGATCGCGCTTGTGGAATTACACCGAGTATATAGTTGTTTTAATTCATAGATTTTTTATGTGGAAAGAAAGGGAAAATTATTTTATTCAATTTTTAGTTTCAAGCAACAAAAAAGAGAATAAGCGCAAAATTCATTTCATTGTTGAATAAGTTTTTAAGTCGGGAATCAATTTTTTAGTCTTTCTGATATTCAACTAAGCATAATTAACTTTTAATTACTTGAAATGTGCACTTTTAATCCTTTTGCTTGTAAATAATCATAATCTTTTTTGAAGTATTAACCGTTCAACCATTTAATTATCCATATATTATGTTAAAATTGTATAGTTACTCCATATTTGAGTATAGTGTACTTCTAAAAAAAAAAGTCTAAATACAACACATTTCCAATATTGAAGGACCAAAATCAAATATTTTAATTAGTTGAAAATTAAATTGTTAAATTATGTTTTATAGGGACCAAAATTTGAATTTACCCAAAAGTGAGCAACCTAGAGTGTTATTATCCTAAACTTTCTTATATATTACTCCTATATAAAGATAAACAGAGAAATTAATTTCCCGCAAAATATTTTCACGATAAATCTCCCTACTGGAACGTACGTTTTCAGATCTGAGGCGTCGGATCGCCTTTCGTCGGCAAAAAACGCCGGAAATTTGTTATTTTCCGATTCTATGCCGCCGGAAACGAGTGTTTCCGAATCAAATCATGGATGTTAAATTCCTTCGAGCAAATCGATGAACCTGTAAAATCTGTAAGTCGTTCTATTATCAACTACTATCGTCTTCTCATTTGATTTGTACATTTTCGTTTATTGAGAGTCAATTTGATTAACTGTTGAGCGAAGAGGAACATAGAAAAGTTTCATATTTTTCAGAAATTGAAGTACTATAAGTTGCATTTCTCGATATTAATATGGTGAGTGAAATGCATTTTTGAAAAAAATGGTTACAGTTTCCCTAATTTGAACCTGTAACACATGTAAGTCGTACTATTAGCAGCTACTATCGTCTTCTCATTTGATTGCTAAATTTTTTGTTTATTGATAGTCAATTTGATTAACTGTTGAGCGGAGCGGAACTTAGATAGGTTTCATAGTTTTTCAAAAATTGAAGTAATATTAGATGCATTTCTCGATATTAATATGGTGAGTAAAATGCATTTATCAAAATTTTGATTAAACTTTCCCTAATTTGAAACCGGAAATCGGAAAGAGGTAAGCATTTTGGTCAAAGGAATGTTTGATGCTTAGTGTGCATATCATTTTCGGTTTATTTGTAGTCATTTGATTAACTATTGAGCGAAGCGGAAAATAGATACATTTCATACTTTCAAAATTATGGTGAGGAGAATGCATTTTCAAAAATTTGGTTAAACTTTCCCCTAATTTGAATCACAGAAATCAAAAAGAGCTAAGCATTTTGAGACAAAGGAATGTTTAAGGCTAAGTGTTCATATCTCGTTTGATTGGAAATTTTTTGGTTTACTGAAAGTCAATTTGATTAACTGTTGAGCGAAGAGGAACATAGATTCATTTCATATTTTCATAAATTAAAGTAGTAAAAGTTGCATTTCTCCATATCAATTTGGTGAATAAAATGCATTTTAAAAATCTACTCACCATATACAAGTTTATAAGGTCCAAAGTTTATTTGTGCCGTAACCGTTTATTTAAGTAGAAATCATGATGTGTAGTTCACATCTAGGCTATAGTTTATAATTCTTTCTTACATGCAGTTGTTTTTAAGCTCAACTTAATCTTTCTGTGATGAAATGCAGAAGTTCCTTAAGTGTGGTTTATTATCTTTTGAAGTTACCTGTGAATGAAAGATAGCAGTTAGATATCAGTTAGATATCTTTGTGTTGCATTTTCAATTCAGATTTCATCATGTCTAGTCATCATCGTCTCAGTTCCTTCTGGATTTTCTAGGTTTACACCTATGAAACAGGTACATCAGTATCGCGGATAAAACAAAACAATGGAATTTTTATTTTTTTTTAGTTTCTAGTGTTGTGTTTCTTTTCTCGGAATTTGCATTCTTTTTGATGACCTGAATCCCTCTTTGGATAGTCATATTTTACAACTAGTAAATTATGAACTTATGTTCTTCGTGGGATTATTTTGTGAGGAAAATACTTCGAGCACTGAATTGCTTATGTAATTAATGAGATCTTTTAATACATGGAATATTTATGAGTACAGCAGTACTTTTCAAAAGTTTCCTGGATACAGGATAAACCAATCCAATTTACATATCAATCCAAAATGCTTGTCAATTTTTAGAACTAAATATGACAACCAACAAATGCAGCAACAACGAGAAACGATGGACCTAGAAATTAAGAGTAGTCCAGCCCCTGGAGAATTCCGCAGAGCTGGGCATTTTGAATTGATTGAGTTGGATCACTGGAGTGGGAGGAAATCCAATTACCAATCATAAACTCTACACAAAACGTTGTTGTGGTGACTGCGCGTCTTCCTCTTATTCATATGGTTTTGGCAAAACATGCCTAAGGTATGGTCCATATCAGGTATGTTAGACTTCACACTTGTCCTCTTCCTCGTGTTCCTGAATCTTTTCGCTATGCTTGATATTTTTGTACCACTTAGCACATGCAATGTATGCAACCAAATCTAGTAGTGTCAAACCAGCTAATAGAAAATAGAATCTGTCTAAATGACCTTTGTTAAGGTTTCCCGGTATCCATCCAGGCATGTTATCAGTTGCTGATATTTTCATCACTATGCTCACGAGAAAGCTACTCACGTAGTTCCCTAATGATATTGATGTCATGCATAGTGCACTTCCAAAGCTTTTAAGTCCATCAGGTGCTTGCGCGTTGAAGAATTCTAGTTGAGCTACATACATGAATACTTCTGAAGCTCCTATGAAAGCATATTGTGGGACTTGCCAGAAGATGTTAAGAGAGCTTGAACCTTCACAGTGTTTGCAGTCATTACTAGCATACTTAAGCCTGTAGCACTCCACAATTCCTGATGAAAGCATAGCCATCACTGCTATGACTAGTCCAATACCCATCCGTTGAAGTTCAGTTAGCCCGGCATCATCATCCTTGCACTTCTTAAACCTTTTGACTAGCGGATTAAGAACTCTGCGGTTAAGAAATATGACCCCTGCTACACTAAGGATGTCAAAGGTAGACATGCTTGCTGCTGGAATCCTAAAGTTTGCTATTGTAGTTTTCATGGCATCACCTTGCTCGACAAAGAGCGAGGCCATTTGCGTGAAAACTACAGAGTAGATAATGGTACATAGCCAAATTGGCAGCAACCTCAAAATGCATTTAACTTCCTCAACTTGTGATATAGGGCAGAGACGCCACGGGTTGTGATCACCCTGCTTCTGGCTCTCAAGTTCCTTTGATGTCACCACAGCTGCTCTGTCCAAGAATCTGCCAGTAGAAAAATCCAGTTTAGTGCATTATAGAATGGTAACTAGATGTCCGCGACTTAAGCTCAACGTGACTACCACTTTGTCAATGGTTTAAATGACAAAGTTGAGTCACAAATATGGTGCATTTCTACTTACTTGAAACCATGGGTGTGTAGCATTTTTCTACCACCAGTTGTGTCATCGTCGTCTTTCCCTTGGTAGAAGTCGTCTTCATTTTCCGGCGCCTCCACTTTACCTTTCTTTGTTGCTGCAACTAAAACTTGACCAAACCTGGAAAGAGGATTTCCACTAGACTTGAAGTGTCTGTACCTAGCAGTGCCTCCAAGAAAGAGAATCAATGCTGCAAATGCAGATGCTGCAGACGCCCAAAATCCAAGAGCCCACATTCCCTCATCTTCAAAGTAGTCTAGAATGGTGTTAGAGAAGAGTGATCCAAGGTTCATGAACAGATAGAAGTAGCTGAAGAAGGCTACTTTAGATGAACACTCCCTCGGATGCTGCTCGTCGAACTGATCAGCCCCAAAGGTAGCAATATTTGGCTGATAACCACCATATCCTAGGGCAATCATGTACACTGAGACATAGAATAGACCAACCTCCATGGTTGAATGTTCTCCACATAGAGTTGTTCGATTCCCACAACCTTTAGGTTTGAGCAAGTAAAGTTGTGATGCTAGTGCTAGTAATGACAAGCCCTGTCAATCAAGTTTCAAACTTAGTAAGAGCAAGATTAAGGACTCTTGTTAATCAAACACTAAATAGCCGAAAAAACATTAGGTGATTACTTCTCATTTGCCTACTCTTAGCGGGCAAAATTCCCCAAGTACCTATGCTTGTGGAAGGTAGAAGGTACTTAGTGGGATATTCAAGGTGTGCATAAGTCAGCTCGAACATCACTATTGTGAGAAAAAATAGGAATAGCATTTGTGCAAAGTTTATGTGCTAGTGTGTTTAAAGTTGTTTTTCAATATCTAGTACTCGAGGAGTGGCAAGTTGTTTGAAAATAATGCCGTCTTAGGTTCAAATCCCAATGAAGGCAAAATTACTAGGTGATTTCTTCCTATCATCCAAGCCTTGGTGGATAGTGTTATCAGGTATATCATGATTATAAAAAAAAAAGAGTTTTTCAATAACTAGATAATTATGATGGGAGGTAGTGGATACTTACAGTTACATAGATGACTTGGAAAATGGCACAAGTTTTGAATCTTCCCCAATAAGAGTCACTAAGGAAAGCACCAACAAGGGAGCAAATATAGACTGTGCCAGTCCATTTGCTCACACTATTAGCAGCATCAGCATTGTTTTCTTTCAGCACTCTTGTGAGGAACAACACCATATTCACTCCAACACCAAAAAATGCCAGAGTTGCTAAAGCTTGATTCACTACATAATCAATATGGAAACCAGATGTCAATTAAAGAAGAAGATACCCCGTCCCAAAATAAGTATCACTTTACCTAAAATTCATGTCGATTAAGAAATTAATAAATACAATATTATAGTTTACAAAACTACCCCTCATTAATAAATACAATATTACAGTTTACAAAACTACCCCTCATTAATAAATACAATATTACAGTTTACACAACTACATCTCATTAATAAATCTCTCTTGAAAATTGAACGCTATTAAGAAAATAATAATATAAAGATATAGTTGGAAAGACATACACATTTTTCTAGATCCTTTATTAGCAAGGATAAAAATAATGGAAAAAATTAACACCTTAGTTATTGAATTAATGATTCGAAAGATATAAAAATTAATATAAATAAATGTTTATCGTATATGTAGTTATTAAAAGGAAGCAGCAACCTAATTCCGTCACTATCAGTATCATATATCGACAAATGTTTTTGATAAATATATATTGTCTGTATATGAAAAGGCAAAAAGGTCCAGGATAAGTGGTAGTCCAGATCACATAATAAAGTGACCCACCCACCCACCAAGACCAAGAATATAGTTTTGTCATCAAGGATGACGTTTCTAACCCCACCACATCTCCTCTTCGAACCTGTTTGATCATAAGAATTTTTAAAATTCAATTTTTGATCATAAAATTTCAAATACATTTTGAAGTTCTTAGGTATTTTAAAATTATATTTCAATTTTTTTTTATAAAAGTACATTTAATTTAAATATTTATAATCAATCACAATTTTAAATTTAACTCTAATATTTAAAAAAATTTAAAAATAATTTTTCTGTTATTTTCATGGCCTAACATTTCTTAAGTATGTGTCAATGATGTCATTTCCAAATAGTGCATGCTTTTCTTGTCACTTCACTATCCCATTTTTTGCCTTCCATACGAATTATACTTCACAAATCCCTATTGAAAATCTATGAGAATCTATTTTTTCCCATTTGGGTGATAGGCTGATAGCGCATGGTTCGAAATTTAGATGAATAATAAGTATATTTATTTATTTAAAAATTAAACTGCGGAGTTTGAATATATGGCGTGTGCTTACTCTACCTATCACAAGTTATCTTCTTGCATATGGATAAAACCTATGCACCTTTTTTCCCCCGTATAACCAACAGATTAGATTCTTTAGTGTTATTAATTTGTTGTTCAAAACATAGGTATATAATAACTTTTTTTTTTTTTTTAATTTTCCAATATCAAATTGTTATCTACTATAAATTTGAACTCATGATCATGCCTAATCCACGTATCACGTGTTATACTCTCACATGCAAATAAAACACTAGGGGCTAAAAAAAAAAGTACCATCTAATAGGCCAAGTAAGTTTGACACACGTCTTAGTTTTATTGCAAAGTGTTAGGCTTTTGGTCTTTTCATACTCGTCATTTTCTAGCTTCCAGACATATGATAGCTGGCTTCAGTTACTCTAGAATTTTCATGATTTATTTTTTCTCTTTTTTCCCACCCCACAAAGAAAAGATATAATTACAAAAAAAAAAGAAAGAAGAAGATCGAAATAATAATAAGTAGCTAATTGCATATTAGTTAGTATTCGTAAATAATAAAAATCTGTTCTAACTCAATTTCGAAAAGTTGGTTTAAGTGGTAAAAATTGCGCAAAATCCTATAAACAACTATAACTTATGTGAGATTTTAACATGCCCTATATCTTTTAGATTGCACACTTTGTGCGTGAACTAATATAACATGAGCAATCAAAGTCTGGACCAAGTTTATAAATTGCATCTTAAACTCAAAGTAGCAAAAGATTATTTAAAATAAATAAACTTAATTAGTTGTTGTGGATGCTGATAGTATATACCATGTATATACATGATATAATAATTTTTAATGTTGATATATATAACTCAAAAGAAATATAAGCAGATGTAGATATCACTACTACTTTATGCCCTTTTCTTCCTTTTTTATGATTAATATATTTTTTAAAAGAAAAGCTTACATAGTATCATAATTCCAGCCACCCATTTCCCACTTGTTTCTCTAATTGCTGGATTTCCTTTCAAATCAACACTTCCATCCTTGGTGCACTCTACATCTTCTTCCCCTTTCAGCTTCACCTGATTTTCATAAATAAATAAAAAAGTTAGTGTAAAAAATAACTTTTACTATATATTACAAGGTCATCAAAAAGATTATTATAAATAATTATTTATAAAATAAGATATTACTAACTTGAAAAATAAAGTAGATTGCCTATAGCATAGTGTGCAATGTGAATTCTTTATCGGTGTATACAAGTTAAATTCATTGTTCATATGTACAATTCTTTGCATGAGAAATCATTTCCTTGATAAAATTGATATATTGCACATCATCTATGTAACCTTTTGTCTTAAAGAATCAAAGTTTGGTAAATGATAGACACTACAACTAGGGAAAAAAGTTCATAGCTACGAACTTAGTTGGTAAATCGTTCGTAGCTAACATATTTTTGATAATATATCGTTAATCCATTGTAGGATTATCAACTAATTTGTTTCTTTAGCTACAAAATTTATCGATCACTAATTTCTTTTTTTTTTCTTAGTGACTTTGTAATCTTTATGAAGATGTTCAAGAGAGAAAATGAAGAGAGATAACCTAGATGTTGAATATTACTAACCTCTTTGGAGAGTTCCAAGCAAGCCATTGACATAATGACCCAAAGGTTTTGCTTAATTAATTAAAAGATTTAGTACTAAGTGAGTTTTCTCAATGGTGGAAGATGAGAGAAGAAACCAAGAAAGCAAAGATTTTGTGAGTAAATTGCAAGTGAATGAAACTATATATAGAAGTTAGTGAGAGTTAAGTGGACGGTAGAGGCAAAATGATTTTTAAAATTAGGAAGAAAAAAGAAGAAAGAATTAATAGGTACAAGACCATTTTGGTTTAATTAAGTTGATATTTTTGGACGTAAGCAAATGGGATATGAGAGGGTAGCTTACTTTTTGTTTGTTATCTAACACATCAAAATTACCTAATAGTGAGGGTCACCAAATTACTCCTCTCGTGTTCAAGTTTTGAATAATATTGTCTTTAATAAAGAGCGTTCTACCTTAAAATAAGACTTTTCAACACGATTTCAAATTAATCAAACTCCAAAACAAGTATTGAACATTAGATGAAAAACCTAATATATTGAGTCACCGCCAAAGATTGTGTTGAAATAATCTTGCTCATCGATTTGATTTCAAGCTTTGAATATGGAGCACTTTTGATGGAAAGTGCTTTAGTAGGACTTTTTGGCGTGAAATTAAATTAGTCGAACTCTAAATTATTAAACATCAGAGGAAATTTTTTTAAAAGACGAATGTTGAGGGGTCCCATATATTTGGATGTCATTTGGTGTTCTTTCAATTGGTTGAGTCAAGTTGAATTGACACATCAAACAAGTGTGAAGCTCTGTTGAATGATTTGGAGGCCTGTGATACAAAGTTGGACAGAGATTTTGATTTTGACACTTTTATTAACCTTATTTGCTTTACCTAAATTATTATTCTTTATTTCCTTTTATATCTTCCCAAAATTACTTACTATGTATTCTTAGTTTTATCAAATGTTTAGTCATTACTTTATGTTTAAGATGATAAGCATATAGTAATTGATTATCAAGATTCAAGAGTGCATCTCAATTATATTAAATATGGTGAGTATTTGTTTCTTCAGTTAAGGAGTGTCGCAACTTTTTATAGTTAAAAAAAAAGGTTCTATGGTGTTTAAAGAAAATACATAATCATGTCATTTTTTTTCTTGATAAGAGAATCAATAGTCGTTACCTTTGAGTGCGCACTGGGTAAACTGTTTTTGTGCAATAACTCGTATCGCACAAAGCAAGCTCCGTGCGATGAGCTCAACCTAGAACACCAACCCCAGACAAGCTCCATGCGATGAAATCGACCTGGAAGGCTGACCCCTTGCTTTTGCAAGTAAGGGATTTCAAACTTGAGACCTCTATTAGGGAAGTCTCAAGCCAAACTATCTAAGCCACCACCGAAGGGACTATAATCATATCTTTTATAAAGTAATAGTTACAAATAATTTTTTTATATAAAAATTAATTAGTAACCTGATAAAAGTACTAACTAAGCTGCTGTCATAAGTTAAGACTATATTTCCATTGTAAAAGAACTAGTCACAAGATTAGTGCATATAATAACTTAACCCGAGTATTTCCTTACCTAAATCAATAAATGTATTGATTAATTATGCCAAAGCTATTGATGCCTCAACTTGATTTTGTTCTTAATTAATACCATTCAGTATTTGATATTCACTGACTCAACGAATTTAAATTCACATTCCATATATAGAACTTGTCAAAGAGAAAAATGTTTACTACAAAAAAATAACAATTATATTTTCAGAACTCGAACTCAAACTCAAGAATCTGTCACCCATTCTAGTACGGTGAACCACGCATTCTTGAAGTGAAGATTTCTCCCATATCCCTATATATTTTTAGGCAAATAGTAAGTAATACCTTTTACAAGTTTATATCTCTGAGTTGTCAAAATATCTTCCCACAAATTTCAATAAGCCAAAAATAGTTCCCTCCACCTCCACTCAGTTTAAGTCAAATAACAATCTGAGTTATTAGTACTATTGTTTTAGCCACACAAATATATGGCTATTTGAACTTGAATATCTAGGAAAAAATAAGAACATTTGATGGATGCAAGGAGAATCTTTTTAAACACTCGTAAAAAAGTCTTATATCTTGAAATTAATCTATTAAGTTGATGATAAAATCAATAGCCATTTCAATAGTGTTCAAACTAGATTATGCATGCTTCGACTACTCTATTAGGTATTTGCTACATACTACCCACTAGAAGAGGTAGTAACTAGCAAGTAAAGATACCCTACATTAGATGGATAGAAAAAAAAATCACCTTAATATTTTAAATTTTGTTGGTTTTAATTATAGTACCTATTAGCATCCTTTTTCACTAGATAATGACATAACAATAACAATGAACTTCCCATAAAGATATCCATCAATTATTCATAAATTTACTAAGTTCCATAATTATCAATTTTTTGATTATATAAGTTGGTTCACCCTTTCCTTAATATGTTGACCATGTGTGGATTATGATAGAAAATTTTGTGGCAAATTATTTTTCTTATTTATTGTTTCCCCAACATATGCACTATACAGAGAGACAAAAAACAAGATATGGTGGAAAAGTTAGGTAGTAGTAATTCAGAAGAAAAAGAAATGTTTAAATTAGGATTTTTTTTTTAGCAAAAGTACAGTGATAGCTTGACTTTTAACAGCTGGACCCTATATTCATTGTGTCAAACATTCCAAACCTATTTGGATGGTTGGAAATATTGCAATGTTTGTATTTTTAATTTTTCGATCATCGAAAACAATCTTCACCGACACAAGAATCTCCTCACATAAACCTTCACTATGATAGAAGCCAATAGTGAATTTATGAAGGCTTCGATCATAGTGCGGAATAGACTAATCATCAGTCTACTTTGGAGTAGATTAATAGTTGGAATTTAAATTCTGAAACACAATATTATAAAAGTATGTTATTTAAAAGATAGTTATAAATAACTCTATGTCATATAGCAATATTGATTGATAACCTATTTAAAAGATAGTTATAAATAACTCTATATCATATAACAATATTGATTTATAAACTAAAATAAATACTCCATATATGATAGTTATATAAATAACTCTATGTCATATAACAATATTGATTGATAACCTAAAATAAATACTCCATATATCACTATATATGTGTGTTTCATATGTGGCTTTTCCAGTCTCGAATGATTACCAAGAAATAAGTTTAATTAAACAGAGTTGTGGAAAAACTGTCATTAAAACTTTTGCTCTAACAAGTGGAGATAAGTTAAATAATAAGTTATAATATATAGTTTGGTAAAAGGTGAACGAGAGATATATGAGAAGCAAATCTTCTAAATATGTCAGGCAAATAATCAAATTTGTGCGCTTTGTGAAAAGCTTTCCTTCTGATAGACTAATAAGATCATGCCACGATCGAATTTAAGTTCTCTGCATTGATATAAATATCTATTTATAGCGAAAATTACGTATTATAGCAAACTATTAATTCAAAATAAATGTTATAGCTATAATTTCATTTAATTTCAATTCGCAGCAAACATATTGTCATTCGCCTCTCCCCTGAATCTCGCTCGCCACTCTCACTTTATACAAGCACAAATATATAAATTGTGTTTGTGTTTGTATAAAGCAAGAAAGACTATATATATATACAAATACATATGTCTTCATCCTATTCACTTATAATTATACTAATACAAATATTCCCCTACCCAGTTCTCTTTTGCCCATCTCTCTCTCTTTAAACAAACACAAATCATACAAATACAATGTATAATTTGTGTTTGTATAAAGCGAGAGAGATATTTGATATACAAATACAAATGTTTTAACTCGATTCAATTGCATACAAATTTCAAATTTTATGTAGATATACAAACACAATCACTGATACATATGCATAGTAGTTACATATATACAATTATCTAACTGGTATACATATACAATTCACCTCTCCCCTCTCTTTGCCTTCTCTTGCTCGGCTCTCTCCTCTCTCTCCTAATCTCGCTCGCCACTCTAGCCTAACGCAAAGAACATATACATATACAAACGTAATTTTCATGCACACAGACATCCGATTTATACAAATGTCGTGATTTATACAAATCAAATATAGTTTGCTATGGAGGGCCTATAGTAAAATTGTAGTTATAAAGCGTTAATATGATTTTTATTTTTGCTATGCCTAAAACTTACTCAAAATAGCATAATAACTTGTTATAATCAATTAAATGTATTAATTTCATTAAAGAAAAAACAACAGCAGATTATACACTCAGTGCGTGTGACTTAATTAGTGGAAAAAATCATTTACTTTTTGGACCAAATTTGAAAGGACAGAAAATAAATTGTTGTGGAACAGGGGGAGTACTTTAAATTAAGGAAATTGTTTTCTCATTAATGTTATGTTATGTACAAGTTTTTCAATTTTGAAATGACTTCATAAATGTTACATATAAAATTTCATATAATTGAAATTCATTTATTTTTACTTGAAATTATACAAATATAGTAAAGTTCAATTATTTTATATCAGTCACATGAGATTTCAATTATTTTGTGTGAAATTAAATTTTGTATCTCTAAAGTTGTTCTAAGGTCGGTAGATATGCGAAAAAAACATATATAAATAGATATAAATTGAATAGTAACGTCCAAATAAAATAATCATTTTTATGTGTTAAAATAGTAAGATTTAAAGATACTTTTTACATTTCGCAAATTTAATGGCCCGTTAAATGTGTTGCAACCACGAAAGCGAAGTAAATTCACTACCTATTTCAATGCATATTCCTTTGTATTAGTATATACTTGCTTCTTTTTATACTATCTTAAAAGATTTTAATTAAAGGTGACAAAATTAGCTTATAAAAATATAATTTGTTCAATTGACTTAAGTTTAAATTGCTTGTTGATTACTTTTTATTAGTTTAATTTATTCCAGTTCATCAAAATTTAGATTGATATATTATCTAAATTGATCATGAGAAATTTTGTTAAAATATTTTTTTAAAAGAATTTTTTTATACGTTATATAGCTATAATAAATAAAAACAAATAGTTTTATTAGGTAGTACAAAGTTATAAAGGAACAAATAAGTGATTAAAAAAAAGAATTGAGCGAGTTGAATTATGGTCTGCCTTTTAACTCATTTCAGTCATATCCATTTCAGATTATGTACCTTTTGGGTGGATTAATAGTTATTAATTCAGGTAATTTTGACTCCTTCAAATTCAATCAAACTCATTCATTTGACACTCCTAATTTAAATTAACGAATGAAATAGATTTAGAAAGGTAATGTTGGAGCAACGCTAAAGTTGTTTTTGCATGATCTATAGACGGATTCAAATCGTGGAATCAACCACCAATACTTGCATCAGAGTGCCTACCCTACTTCATACCTCTAAGGAGTGCGGCTCTTCATATCCCACTTGAATATAAGATGTTTAGTACATCGATCTGTCCTTTGTTAGTGGGATAAATTTAATCCAACAAGATCAAGAATATTGTGCAAAATCATGTCCTTTTCAATCTCAAAAATATATATTTATATAGCTGTGTGCCATTAAGTCGATTATAAATTTGTCATTGTCTCCATAACAATTGTCTATAAATATAAATGACCCTTTTCCCCTCCTTTCTTAATCTTTCCTTTTAGTCTTTTTCTTCTTATTGCAGACCATTTAACCTTTTGTTGATGTTCTTTGTTTTATTTAATTTAATAATTTCAAGAAAAGCAACTATTGAAGATTGGAACACCATACAGAATTAGGTCTGTAAAGAAAAAATAGAAGGTGGAAAAGCAAAGAAGGGACAAAAAGTCAAAAACCTCCATTGACGTATGCATAATTTTTTTGGCATTATAGAAAAAAGAAAAATATGATCTCAAAAAGTATCTCAATTTGATTGGAAATATATATCAATGCTTGATGTTTACATATAATTTGATATGAAAATTGATAAAAATGTATGTCATGCATTCATAAACAAATATTATAAATAAAATGGTTTGTCTATAATGACAATTTAATGCTATGATATAAAAGCATATAGAGATATTGAATTTATTTTTCAGTATCCATGAACTCTTAATAACAAAAAAATTGCACATACTTGACTTCTGAAAAATAATCAAGATTTCACGAGAGAGGATATGTTGAAAATATAATTAAAGTAAATAAAAATTGAACAAACAAAAGTTCCCAATCTAATGTATGTTAACATCATCACCTATCGTTTTAAACCATTTTTTTTGTTGCTGTTTAGCAATAGACATGAAAGAATACCACCTTTCCTAATTATTTGTTTAATATAATTTACACCATTCATCCACATCATCAACAATCTAAAGGAATGATAGATATATATAATATCACAAAAGATCGTGGCGAGATGGTAAGTATCTTAAAAGTGGAGATATAATTTTATTTACGAGTTTGATAAAATTTAATAGATTTGACTCAGATCTTATATTCATTTTAAAAATCAATATGTTATATAAATAAAATTATTCAAAATCCAATAACCTATCTTTTTCAAAATCGATAATTCAAAATTAAAAATTCTAAATTCACTTCTAAAATACTCTCTTCATCCTTAATCAAAACTCTAATTTGGTCCGAACCTTGGAAATATAATTGTCTTTGGCAAGGTAACCTTACCCCCTCAAAATTGAACTTAATTCCCAACATAAATCTTAATTAATCATGTCTTGAAATGGTATTAGACACCGAATGAAAAACAAAACAATGAAAGTACTTCCCTTTTTGTCCCTTTTGTTTTTCCTCCCAAGAATTGATGAGCCAAAAGAAAGAAAAAAAGGGGCTTATTTTTTTGTCCTTTTCATTTTCTTCCCAAACACATGTGTTGATCCAAGCAATTTAGGTTAAGTGACAATTTGGACAACTTTTTAACTTGAATATAATTATTATTCATGTTGCTTAAAGAACACTACTTTTACCAAACATAATGACTCTATAATGCAATTGCACTAACTTAATTATCAATAGTAATTTTCATGTGTCATATTTGAACTTCATACGTATCCAATCTCTATGGAGATGTAATTTCACTGCTCAAAAAAGTAAGCTATCAATTATTCTCTTTAAAGAATGTAACACATGGCTTGTGAAATACAACCTTGTCTCCAGTTGCGGAGTCAGAAATTTAATTAATGGTGTCCAAGAATAATGGTTTGTGGCTGTTAAAATAAAAAAAAAAATATTGTGCTACACCAAAGACATAGCTTCTATCAAGGGCGTCCAACTTTAAATAAATATCCTTTAAATGTAGAATTTGACATATATATACAACGTAATTTTCCGATGAAGGGTGTCCAATTGGACACTCTGGGGTAGCTCTAGCTACGCCCCAGCTTGTATCCAACTATAGTAGTATTTTATTTTTAAAAAGTTTAATTGTGTTTTAAAAAAATGGTTTGTTAAGTATATTGTCTCCAATCGTTTGCAAAGAATGTGGTTCTTTCAATGTTTGCATAAAACTTTTGCAACCCACTTGTCATCATAACCAGTTCCTCTGAGAAGACTTGGTTCTTACGCCACTATTTGTTAATCATCAAAATTAAATTAAGTTTAACCAACATGAGAAACACACAAAAAAAAAAAAAAAGGAAAAAAAAGTTGCAAGAAATTCTATAATTCCTATAATTATGTTATCTATGTATAATGTAGAGAATATGACTACATTCATTACTCCCTCTTAGAATGGAGCATGGATATTGACCATGTCTAACTTATTATAAAGATAATCAATTTGAGTTCCATTTAACATCATTATATATATTGTTCCAATAAAAGAAAAAAAAACATCTTTATCAATCAATTGCTCTCTTATCTTTTATATATATAATCCGTGAAAATTAAGTTCTCCTAAATTCTATCACAAATACAATGACAATCAATTTTAATATATTTCATTTTTTCATGATTCGAGAGATTTGAGGCAATATAAAATGTAGTTTGATATGTGTGTGAATCCATTTAACTCATAGCTTATCTTTATTATAACATACATTTCATAAGAGCTAATATAACGTAACCTTAATTATATAATTATTTTTTCAGTGTATCAAACTTAAATTCAATGATCTCGATTCACTTATTATAAGAAATTAGTGGTTAGTAATGATAATTATGTCGATCTTGTTTCTCCATTTAGGCTCAACTCATTCATCAATCATCATTATATTATAAAAATTCATCATGAATCGACAAGTTTTATAATTGTTGTCAGACTTCTGCCAATCATAATTGATCTTTATTTGAATTTGAGGTCAACAATACAAGCAAGCTTACATAGACAGAGTTTAACTTCTAACATGACTATTTTAATTTTAATAATAATAATAATAACAACAATAACAATAATAACATACCTAGTATAGTTCATAAAATAGGATATAGAAAAGGTATAACGTATGCGAACCATAGATTATTTTCAATAGAGTTTTGCTTAAAAGAAAAAATAAGAATCCAAAGCAATCAAAAATAATAATTAAAAAAGTAACAGAAGTATAAGAATAACAAAAATAGCATATAGTAACACTTTAGTTAATAAAGGTTGCAAAACTAAATATTTAAATTAACTAAGAATTAAATGTGTCTAGCTGTATATCTCGAGGATCAAATTTGGAAATACCAACATAATGGATTAGCAGAGCACAATTATATATCCTTTAATTATAAAATGATATTATTACTCATACAAATGGAATTGCATGGATTCACCAGTCAGATCCCAGCTTAATTATTTTCATTCATCAGCATCAATTTGGTGCATTCATTAGTTTGAATATTCCCATAACTAAGGTGGAACTAACTTGATATCGTCATTTAATTTAATTTATATTAATGACTTTTGGTCCATATTTTTAGCACACATCTTCAAATTCATTGGTTGCTTCTTAATTCATGGTGCAATATTTCTCTAAAAATGACATTCTACTTTTTTCGATCTCAAATAGTCGTTTTGACAAATTAATATATGTTGAAGAAAATGAGAAGAATTTATTACTTTTTTTTCTTTCAAATTCGGGTTTACTACTCTAGTTATCAGAGTGTTAATCTAGAGAGACATGTAAGAAAAAGATAAATTGGTAATCAGTGGTGGAACTCTAATTCTGTTTACGGCTTTGTCAGAACTCAATTATTTTAGTACATACTCTATATTTGTATCAAATTCCATACTCAATATATATAAAAGAATTATTTAGAATCCAAATAATTGTCTTATCTAGAATTCACAATTTACAAACTTAAAATCTTAACCCCTCATATGATAGTTTAGTCAAATACTTCTATGATTAAGTGACTTTTTAAAACTTCATAAATTCCTTGAAAAACATATACTCGTTCCATTCATATTTACTAGTTCCCTTTGAATTTTATATGTCCTTTAAGAAATAATGATTATTATGAATATTGTTTATCATAATATCCATAATAATTGATTTATAGTCTTAGATCTTGAAATGATTTGAAAAAATAAGTAATTAATCTTGAGAATAAATTAGAAAATAATATCGTCTTATTGCTATGTTAAAAGTGAAAATCTAACTTTTACCCCAAGGGCTAGCTCAAGTGGCAAAAGGTGGAGGGTTTGTGGCTTAGATCGCAGGTTCAAGTCCCACACCATGCAAAGCGAAGCTTGGTATTTAAGTGGAGAAGGGTAGAGGGGGGGCCCATTATCCACCGAGTTTAGAAGGCTGTGATTGGTCCAAAGGGCGGGTCATATACGGATTTCTCGATTATAAAAAAAAAAAAGTGAAAATCTAACTTTTAAAATATTGAACAAATAA
Organism: Solanum acaule; assembly: GCA_036250505.1. Lineage (NCBI taxonomy): Eukaryota > Viridiplantae > Streptophyta > Magnoliopsida > Solanales > Solanaceae > Solanum > Solanum acaule. Next base: position 29,383 of record JAJOOR010005634.1, read on the forward strand.
AAATAAACGGAGGAAAGGGAGTAATAAAGACCCAAATAATATAGTTTTTGTCCTCCTTATTGGAGGAAAAGTTGTTTTTATTGAAGATGACATATATTAGTTAGGTCATTATTTCTCCTGAATCTACCATAAAAAAAAAATTACAATTAGCTACCTAGCTTTAACTTTATTTAATTTGTTAATTTGTTTGAAATATGTTGCTATCACAATGTATACAAATCCACTATCAAGAATAATAACCCCATAAATTTTTTGCCTTTCTTTGTTTGGATTTTACTTTGGGTTTAAAAGTTTATGGAAAAATTATTAACATACACTAGGCAAGAATACTTGATGAGACTATGATTTATGTATATATAATAAAGCTATTCACCTTTATTAATTAGATGATGATCATGACATGCAATCTTGGAAAGTATGAATTAATATAAGTAGGTTATTGTCTAATCCATTCAAATTCATCTTTTATGATTTATTTCAAGAAATGATTAAAAACTTATAATTAGTTAATATATGAACCACCAAATTAAGGATATGTTGTGATGGATGAGATATTTAGCTTCGTAAATAAAGATATCATAAAAATGGAGTTCACTAACTACATTTTGTGTTGTCTTTAAAAAATAGTCATTATCATGAAGTTTCAAATTTCACTTATGAAATTTTGACAATATCATGGAGATTCACCTTTTGATTTTGAAACTATAATCAAGGGCTATTTTTTTTTTTTCAAAACAAGATACAAAGGTAGTTATTCATGAAAAGTGGTTATTCGTTAATTTTCGTGAAGTTCTTATATGAAGTGTTTCTCCTTAATGGGTCCTACATGAATAGTCGGATTTGTAGGGTCCATACAGCAAATGCTTAAACAAAAAATAAATAAATTGATATATGGTTTCTTTCTTTAATTGTGTATTATTAAAAAAAAACTAAATCTAATTAATTATGCCTTTATAAGTATTATATTTATGCACACTAACTCAATCAGTTTGATCAGCAAATCTCCCTTTTGGATACGGATTTAATTTTGTGAATTTGTGTCCATGTATTTATTTATTGATTTTTGAAATATTTATATGGTGTAGATTTATTCATATCTTACTTTTGTAAACCATTAAAGTTATGATAGAATGATAAATAAGTACTTTTTTAATCTTGATCATACGTCTTAAGTTTGAGTCCTGAATATGAAATCATTTTTTATAGGAAACACTTACCCCTAAAAATGAAATATTTCGATGCAAATTCTAATTAATCGCATCCCAAAGTGAATACTAAACATCGGAATGAAAATAATATATATGTCTTACTTTCGTATCTATCACCCTAGTGCCTAGTGGCTAAATACCCAATCTCCTTATAAGTTAGCAACATTAGGTCATGTCATTTTATTAAAAAAATCATGTTTATTCTTTTTACTTAGATATGGCTAGATATATCTTACTTTCGTATCTATCACCCTAGTGCCTAGTGGCTAATACCCAATCTCCTTATAAGGTAGCAACATTAGGTCATGTCATTTTATAAAAAAAATCATGTTTATTCTTTTTACTTAAATATGGCTAGTTGTATTAACTTTTCACGACCTCATAGAAAAAAAATCATTATTTATTGTGAATTCAAATATTATTTTATAATAATTTAAGATTATGGTAGAAATTCATAAATTTCAAAATTTAAATCCTTCTTTGATAAGGATTTACAATAATGCATTTCTCAATCAATGTAAGATATGTTAACATTTTTCACATGATAGCTTAAAGTGGGATATCTAGAACATATATACAACATAAATTGAAAATCAAAATGAATCTGACTCTTATACATAAAATATTTTTAAAAATTCAATTCTCATAATTTACTTGTAACATGAGAATTATCAAATGTCAAAGATCATATAAAAAGACAATAGCATATTACTTCAACTAATATGGAACATTCCAACATCTTAGTAGGACTTTTTGAACTTCTTCAAAAGAATTACGAAGATTAAAGGATTTAACACTCAATTGAGAATCTATCGAAAATTGTCTCTTTTATTTTTATAAGATTCGAATAAGGTTTACGTATATATTACTCTTCTCATATCATACTTACAAAATTATACTAAGCATATTATCGTTGAATGATTTAAAATACATTTTAATATTGAAATACAAGTTTGTTGCGTGTGATAAACATGCAAGTGCTAAAATACTATTGCTAGGATCTCCATTAATTTTGAATTAGTTTGATGAGAAGCAAAAATTAGGTCAAATTGCATCTATATATATATATATTGGATTATGAGCTGGCTACTAGTTTAACATTATACATATAAAGAGTTAACATGTTCATCACCTTAATAAATATTTTCAAAATTTCAACTTTAATTTAGTACATTTATTTAACAAAATTATTATTAATTGCATTTCTAATTTGGTACATAACTTTACCCTTTTTACAATTTATTTTAATACAAAGAAAATGGAAAGATTTTGCCACAATAGCTACTGAGATTTTCCGTTTTTCCTTCTCCCTCTTTTGTTGGATTATAAAATATTAATCCAAGATTATCTTAAAATCTCATGAATTAATTATAATACTTACATTATTTAAGAAGTTTATCTTGATCCTTAGCATGTTATTATTGATAAGAAGTTGAACAAAAGATCAATTATCAATCTACATTTAATTAATAAAAAAGAATTAGAAACTATGTTTCTCTCTCTCTATCCACATGATCCTAATATTGGAGTAAACAAGTTTTTAAATAGATAAAGATTGTTAGTGAGTAATATTTATATATTCGACCACAGACCAAAACAATAATATATATATCACAAGTGAAATAACGGTAGCATAAGATGTACGTAAATCTTACTCATATCTTTTGTTGGTTTGAAAGGTTGTTTGCGATAGACTCTCAACACAAAAGAAAAGGTTTGAAAGGTTGTTTGCGATAGACCCTCAACACAAAAGAAAAGGTTTGAAGTAAGATATATGATAACCGACGACCCCTTATTGAAAATTGAAACACAATTGTTATTGTAAATTTGACAAATATTTCTTTTGTTGAGAGACCAATGTTGTGTGTTCGGATATCTTTTTGATTATTATAGCGTATATGATACATTATAATGTAAAATAACATGAAAAATTAATTTTAAAGAAAAGTTATCCGTTATAATGAAATGTTATTATATAGTACGATTGTTATAGAAAAGTATTGATTGCAATTAGGTTTTCAGAAATGATATTTCATTTTTTTTCCACATTCCATTAAGTGATACTTTTCTCTATTTACATCCTTGAAGGTTTATAACTTAGAAGTATATAATATTTATGAACATATTGGGATAAACCACATAGCCATTATAGCACGTATGGAGATACATTTATAAAATATGACGCACTTATATATCCTTTATGTACAATACAAATATCATTTTCAAATCATATATAATAAAAGACCTAGTAATCCAACTTTCTTTCATCTCAATACTTTTTTCTATTTTTATGAAAGTTTTTCCACACAATTGGCCTAACAATTTTTGTATATGCTATTGTTTATTGCTTCTCTAGGTCTAATTAAGATTTTCTTGATTCTGTCATGTATTCAAAAAAAAAAAGTTTGGTTTCAATTTGAGGCAGTGCTTCGTGTGCTTCAAGAGACAACTTCATTTGTGTTTAGCAAAAAATAGCACGCCTTTGTCTCAATTTATGTGGCACTTTTCGGATTTCAAGATTTAAACAGGTTTATTTTTGACCGTCAGTTTTTCATATGTAATTATTTTGAATTGTCAATTATTATGACTTATAGTACTTTTTACGTAATTTACAAATATATAAATTTCACTTCAAAACAATTGAAGATTCCAAGCGCAAATTTCCGATCAAACTTAAACTGTTTGACTTTCGAAAAACGAAAAGTACCACATAAATTAGGACAGAGGGAGTAATATTCCCTCAATTCACTTTTACTCGTCTATTATTATAAAAGTATTGTATTTTCACATTTGCTTGTCACTTTTAGTGTATTAAGAAATTTCTTTTTTATATATTTTACTCTTAGCATTAATTACTCATTTTTCAAATTACTTCTCTAAGGTAAGACTAAGCATCAATTAATATGTGTTAGAGTAAAATACTCATATTAATCATTGTTTAGTAAGGAAGAATGCAAGTTTAAAATAGACAGGTAAAAGTGAAAGGGAGGAGTAATAATAACGATAAAGAGAAAATGACAAAAATATTCTCTTTATGTGTTGATCAAAATTTAAAAATTAGTTCCTTGAATAAACTCTTAAGTAGTATTGGTCTTTTAAATTTGACAAAAGTGAATATGTTTGATCTCCGTCAAATATTTATTAAATTTTATCTATTAGATTCGACGAGAATAATAAAAAATTGATTTAGAATTAGAAGGAACTCACATTTGGAGGTATAGTTTTTGTCCTGATACTTTTAGTTAAATATCTTTTTCACAATTTTGGATAAATTTATAAAATCAAAACTGCTCAAGAATATATTTAAAGAACGGTTATTATTAATTTATTTTATCAATGTATTTTTCCCCACTCTTTATTATTCTTATAAATAAAATATACGTCTATCACATTTTTGGCCAACTCAATGGTACAAAAACACCCTTTGATCTCATAGCCAATAGATAAAGTAAAATAACATGTGGGGGGGGGGGGGGGGGGGGGGGGGGGGGGGG
>JAJOOR010005635.1:0-56503 GCA_036250505.1 Solanum acaule
TTTTAGCCACACATCAAGAAATAAGAAATTATACCTAACATGATAATGAAATCAACTGGGTATAAGAAATTAAACCTTGAATTAAGCAAAGGAAGATGAATAGAGAAGTCCCACTTCCAACTTGGGGAAGAAGAACTCATTTCTTCAAGTCTCCACAAAACCCTCTCCAAACTTGAGAGAAAAATATCAGCTAGAATATGTTCTAAAGTGAAATTAATAATAATAATTGCTCCACACTCGAAAATACTCTAAGACTACAATTCTAAATAGTATTTATAGTTTTCACAGATTGTGCTGCGGAGGATTGTTCGGCGACATTAGTCTAGATCGCCGATGAACTCGACGATCCGCCCTTTGGTCAGCTCATCGCCTTCAGTGTCTTGCTTTTAGCATTCTCGCATTCTGGATCATTGGGCGGTACAGTATTGCTTCGCGGAACTGATCGGCGACTCGCCAACTACTCCTTTCCTCGCCTTTTGATCCACTTCCTTCAAGGCTTCGCGTACTGGAACGAAGGGCGGTTCATGTCGTTTTGGCGACTCGCCAAGTTAAAATCGGCGATCCGCAGGATTCCATTTCTTGTTCTTTTTCACCCCTATTTGCTCCGTTTTGCGCCTAAGTGTCCATGCTTCCACTAAAACTTCAAATACCTGAAACTTCAGCATTTTAATCAGGTATTGAGATAAACCAAGCATTCAAGGACATTATTTCTATTAAAATAAAGCCCTAAATGAGTTCAATTTGTGGATTCATCACTGAGCAAAATAGAAACTGAACTGAATGATTGAAAGCAACTCAACTGAATCAATCCATTAACATGAAGTGTAAACTATGTGAGCTTTGTAATACGTTATGCAATAAAAGCAATATGAAAATAATATACTTTACTTGTGGGGAATTTCTCTAATCGACAACCCTTACCATAAGCCTAGCAATGATACAACGTTTCACCCACGTTGCAAGGGTCATCTTATACTTTATCGGGGTATAAGATGATATGGTACTGTAACTATTGATCCATCTAATAAGACTTCTCAGAGGCAGTGAAGAGTCATATGACGAGTCAATGCTATCCTATCCTACGCTGGCTACGTAGTTTTATGGGAGTTTCAATTTATAAAATACTCTAACCCAATTCGGTGCTTGATACTACTCCCAAAATAATAAACAATATCAATTAGGCTCAATTAACCCTTTACAAGGAAATGGACTTCTACTTTACTGAAGGACTTTTCAAAAACATAACTCATACTTACATTTAAACGTATTTTTATGGACTTATCTTTCAAGCCCAAGATCAATATGCATAGCAACTAAAAACTCTTATATTTTTATGAAAATAGAGCCTTTACACTTTTCATGTAAACTTATTTTAGTTTGAATGCACACTTATATACATGATTAGGATATGTAGGGAGTTGAAAAGGTGAATAGACCTTATAGGATCTAGTATAGAGAAAGGAAACGTGAGCACAACTTAAAAGGAACATTCTCCGGATGAAACAAGGAAAAAAATCAACCCAACAAACCTTGGCGTACTGTTGGTGCGTCGCTCCAGGGAATAAACTTCAGAAGTCAGGCCTTGGCGTACTTCTAGCGCGTCGCGCCATGGCTTGAACTACTGAAGTGCAGCATTGGCGTGCTGCCCCACACCCCTACCTAGAAAATCTAACGAATATTTATGCTCAATTTAGGCTCCTAACTCGTTTAGAATGGAGGAAAATTCTCCCAAACTCTTCTTGATTCTCAAACCCAACACAAATACATGTGGAATTCAACACAATCCCTTTGGGAAACACAATTTTTACTAAAGATCAACAACACAAAATAATTCACAACTTCCATTGTTCAAGAATTGAATAAAAATCAAGAACTACTCAAGAACTCTTTGAATACAATAATTTCATGGATAAATTCAGATATATGGCGTGAGGACAAAAAATCCAACACTATGAGAAGCCTTACATACCTAGAAAGAACAATGTTCTTGGCGAAAATCGACGGAATCTTGACGAACGCTCAAAACCTACTTCTTTCTCCTCTTGAACTCTTCTCTAATTTCTCTAATTGTTTAGGAACGTGAAAAAGTGATCTAAATCTGATCATACCCTTATTTGGTGTGAATAAAACGTTTTAGGCCTAGTGGAAAAAGGAAAAGACCAAAATACCCCTTTTCTAAAATGGCTGAGATGCCTTAAATAGGGAGGCTTCACTCAAACGGACATACTTTTTTACTCCATGCTCAAAAATAAGCAAACTTGGCAGCGTTGGAAAGAGGACTCAAAGATCTTCTATTTGATAGGTTTCGGGCCACCTAACTCTTTATGTGCTAAAAGATATGGTCACTTGTAGTTGACCCAAAACTAAAAACTGATGGCGACTTATATGAACCTCACTTTAGTTCTTTTCATAAACAAAGGTGTTATAATATCTCCCCTTGGGAACATTCGTCCTTGAATGAGATCAAACCAAGCACAACAAGGGATGGGAATATCTAACAACCCAAGTCAAGCAAAAAACATGCAAATAGCATAAATCCAACATATCAATTTAAACAGCACTTTACAAAGAGTTAGTACCTTGTTCTGGAAATGATTCGGAAGGAAAGAGATAAGTGTATCACTTTTTCATATCCTCCTCAGCCTCCTAAGTAGATTATTCAACAAATTGATTCCTCCATAAGACCTTGACTGATGCAACTTTCTTGATTATCAACTTGCGAACGTGACAATCAAGAATCTAAATTGGCATATTTTCATAAGATAGGTTGTCATTGATACCAATATTCTTGGTAGGTATAATAAGTGAAGGATCTCACAAACACTTCTTTAGCATAAATATGTGAAATACTGGATGGACTGCTGCTAATTCTGACGGTAGCTCTAACTCATAAGCTACTTTTCCAACCTTCTTGGATATCCTGTAAGGACTAATGTACCGGGGACTGCGTTTCCCCTTCTTACCAAATATCATAACACCCTTCATAAATGAAACCTTCAAGTATACCCAATCATCAACCTCAAATTCTAACTTTCTCCTTCTAACATCCACATAGGATTTCTGATGACTTTGTGTTGTTTTTAGCCTTTCCTGAATAGTTTTAACTTTCTCCATGGCTTGATGAACCAGCCCTATCAACTCAGCCTCACAAACTTCGAACTAACCAATAGGATATCTACATCTTCGCCCATAAATAGCATCATAAGGAGCCATTTAATTACTGGAGTGATAACTATTATTATAAATAAATTCTATGAGAGGCAAGTGGTCATTCCAATCACCTTTGAAATCCATATCGCATTCCCTCAACATGTCCTCTAGAGTCTGAATTGTGCGCTTTGCTTGGCCATACGTTTGAGAATGAAAAGCAGTACTAAGGTTCACCTTCGAACCCAAACCTTTTCGGAAAGACTTCCAAAACTGAGCGGTGAATTATGCACCCCTGTCTGAGATGATAATCACAAAAACTCCATGAAGTCGAACTATCTCTTATATATATAATCTGGCATTATCCTCGGCTAAATTTATAGTCCTTACCAGTAAGAAATGGGTTGATTTAGTCATCTGATCTACAATCACCCAAATCGAATCATGTTGTCTACGAGATCGCGTCAAGGCAATAATGAATTCCATATTAATTATCTCCCACTTCCATTTTGTAAGAGCTATGTTCTGATCTACACCACCGGGCCTTTAGTGTTCTACCTTGACTTGTTGGCAGTTTGGGCATTTAGCAAGGAACTCTGCAATGCACCTCTTCATACTATTCCAATAGACTTCTCTCAAGTCATTATACATCTTTATGGAGATAGGATAGATCGAATATCTGGAACTATGAGTTTCTGCCATGATCCTCTCTTAGAGCTCATCCACCTTTGGTACACACGATCTACCTTGGTATCTCAATACACTATTTTCCCCCTTTTTCAAAACCATAACCTTTTGCTTATGAACATTTGCCTTTAGTTCAAGTAAAATATGGTTGTTTTCCTTTCACTTTAGACACTAGTGATAATTCAGCCCCATTCATCACCACAACTCCACCTTCACTGGAATTCAAGAGACCGACTCCCAAACGGGTAAATCTATGAACTTCCTTAGCCAATTCCTTCTTGCCTTCCTCAACATGAGCAGTACTCCTCATGGACAACCTGCTCAAAGCATCAACAACAACATTAGCCTTACATATGTGATAGAGGATGCTCATGTCGTAATCCTTGAGCAACTCTAACCATCTCATTTGTCTGAGTTTAAGCTCCTTCTGACTGAAAACATACTGGAGACTCTTGTGGTCAGTGAACAAATCCACATAAACACGATATAGATAGTGACACTATATAGATAGTGACACCATATTTTGGGGGCAAACACTATTGCATCCAACTCAAGATCATGAGTCAGATCTATTTGGAGGCATATGCTATAACCTTACCATTTTGTATTAATACACAACCAAGCAGTGTGCTTCTTCCCTTCAGAATGGATTAGTCAAGCTCTTCTTATCTTTCCCAACTCGAAAGCCAGCCAAGCCACTATTCAAAAAGTCAAGTCCAACTCTGGACACATCGCAATAAATAACGAAGCCTTTTGTACCTTCTGATAGGGTCAACACTAGAGCAGTAGTCAACCGAGTTTTCAATTCCTGAAAGCTCTTCTCACAAGCTTTAGATAATTGAAACTTAGCCGTTTTCTGAGTCAACTTAGTCAAAAAGGATGAAATAGATGAAAATCCCTCGACAAGCCTTCTGTAGTAACCAGTCAACCCTAGAAAACTCCTTATATTAGTTGGAGATGTGGGTCTTGGGCAAGTTCTGTACTACTCCAATCTTTTAAGTGTCAACCCGAATCCATTTTCCTGGTATAATATGGCCTATGAATGCCACAGACTCAAGGCAAAATTCACACTTAGAAAAGTTGGCACACAATTCTCGATCTTTGAGAGTATGGAGGACTATTTTGAGATGACTAGCATGATCCTTCTCATTCCTCTAATAAATCAGTAGGTCATCAATATATACGATAACAAACATGTCAAGATACGACTTCAACACTCTATTTATAAGATTCATGAATGCTGCAGGAGCATTTGTCAAGGCAAAAGACATCAAAAGGAACTCATAGTGACCATAACGGGTCCTAAATGCTGTCTTCGGGATGTAATTTCTCTCACTTTCAACTGACAATAGCCAGATTTGAGGTCTATCTGAGAGAAGCAAGTGGCACCCTAAAGTTGGTCGAAAAGGTCATCAATCCTCGAAAAGGGATATTTATTCTTTATGGTGACCTTGTTCAACTAGCGGTAATCGATACACATCCTAAGGGAACCATTTTTCTTTCTCACGAATAAGACCAGAGTGCCCCAAGGTGAGACACTTGGTCGGATGAAACCCTTATCAAGAAAATCTCTCAACTGCTTTTTTAAATCTTTTAACTCAGCTGGAGCCATTTTGTATAGTGTAACAAAGATAGGTTGAGTATCAGGAAGAATGTCTATTTCGAAGTCTTTTCTCTCTCATGAGGGACTCTGGGAAGATCATCCGAAAAGACATGTGGAAACTCACTCACAACTGGAACTGACTGAATAAGCGGTGTCTCAACACTAGAGTCATTAACTCGGACTAAGTGATAGATGCACCCCTTAGAGACTAAATTTCTGGCCTTAAGGTATGAAATGAAATGACCCTTAGGCACTGTTGAACTACTCCTCCACTCTAAAACGGGCTCATTAGGAAACTGAAACTTGACTACTCGAGTTCTACAATCAACTGAGTCATAACAAGCATGAAGCCAGTCCATACCTAGAATAACATCAAAGTCCACCATATCTAGCTCCACTAAGTCAGTCATGGTGTTCTTGTGATTGACAAATATAGTACAATCATGATAGACTCTTTCTGCTAGAATAAAATCACCAACAGGGGTGGAAACACTGAAAGGCTCAAGAAGATAACTAGGACCCTAATTGTTTTTTAAGATCTTTTTCTAAATTTTAATTTTAAAACTTATTTGATAGTATAAGAATCTTATACACCGATACTATACAAAACTTAAACTTGATAGAATCGTGTAACACACACACACACACACACACACACACATATATATATATATATATATATATATATATATATATATATTTCTGTTGCTTTGTATTATATAGATATAGATATAGATGTGTGACAATAGAAGCAAGTATATTTAATTAGTATTCTTGTGAATTGATATGACCACATTATGCATTTATGGTGTTTAGTACGAGCAGAAAAATATTTGATGTCTTCTGATTCATGTGAGTGGTTCTTAGCCAAAGGAACCCCACCTATTCATTCATCTTTGAATTATTAGGGATATTTTGTCATGATTTTGCTATCTGTATTATTGACTGATCATATAATCCTTTAATATTTTCAAACATCTCTCTTTGATCTTTCTATCAAACTTGAGAAAAAAATCAACCAACTAATTAAATAAATATATGTAATCATTGTTTATAATTATATATTTATATAGACGGATTTGATTCGATTATATTTTCCTTAAAACTCAAATTAAATAAATATTAATAAAAAATAAATACATAATATTTGATCCATAATTCTCTACCTGAATTTTCACTTTCATTTGATGCAGATGATACAAAGAGTTAAATTATTATTATTTTTAAAAAAATGAAAAATGAAAACAAAAAAGTAATATTTTTTTCTTTCTTTTCAATAATTTTTCATGAACACCATGTTGCCGTTGGTGAGCATGTGAGGTAGAAATGAGAATTGTACGAAAAAAAACATTCACATGCAACTTGAATGGACCATTCGTGGAAGTACATAACACAGTTTTCTAGCAAATTTGGAATCAAAAGGTAGCTTGTAAGTTGCTTAAATAGTTTAACTTGTAAGCAATTTTCAAAAGTCACGCATGATGTAATTTCCTCGAACTTGTAAGTAGCTCAAATGGGCAACTTGCAAGTTGCAACCAATTTACTAAAAGGCCTTGTAGTAATTTCCTTCGACTTACAATCAGGCAAACAACTTGACCAGATGTGTATTCAGGATTTCGATATCATGAGTGCACAATTATGAAAAGCATTTTAAATATAAATTTTATCAGTTTGACTTTTAGGTTCTTAATGTGAATCATTAAATTTTAAAAATTATAGGTCCAAAATATATAATATTACTAGTTTTAAATTTTAATATACATATTTGATTTAATTATATAAAGATTTTATAGTGCTAAATTTTTTAGGAACTTTCAATGTAACACAATTGAAAATTTTGAAAGATTAAAGGAATAAAAACAAAAAAAAAATAGTTGAAACGTCAAAAGTGTAACTGATAACCACTTGGAGAGGTGTTACTCAAAAGGGCAAGATAGATATAAAACTTAAATTTTTATCGTCACTTAGAGAGGTGCACCCGATCATCATCGTATTATTATATAATACTTAAAAGTGAATTCACACATCTATATTTAAAAAGTATAACACTATTATATATGATTTAGAGAGTGGAGCATGAGTACGTTCACGCGAACCAATGGCATCCCCTCTAGATATGCCCCTGAGCTTGACAATAACTTTTGAAAAGTCTCGCAATAACTTCCTTAATTGCCCTGCATTAACTTCTTTTCTTTTACAACTAAACAGTCAATTTAATTCATTTATATATCAGGTAGAAGTTAAATAGTATATCAATTTATTTTGGAAAAAATCCTTTGGCCAGAAAATTTGACCTGAATTTGGTCAGAAAATTTGACCTGAATTTGGCCAGAATGGTATTTTAACTATATTATTTTACCTTTTTAAATATTTTTACTTCTTTAACTTTAATACCTTTTAATTAAAAAATGGAAAAAAATCAATTTATTTTAAAATAAAAAAGATATTATAGTTTTTTAAAATTTTTGGCCAAATTCTGACCAAATTTTCTGATCATTTAGCATTACCCTATCAATTTCTCCATAGGAAAGAAAATGAAAAATCATTTTGGCCAAAATGGTAAAAAGACATGTTCACATTATAAACTAGTTTGTTTTTGGACATTTTTGCCCTTTAACTTAAAGAATGAATATATTCTTCAATTCTGTTTTCAATACAATTAAAATGAGTAATGAGCTTAATTATTGATGATTTCATAATTAAACATGGGAAATGAACCACAAAATCCACCAAAGAAAACATAAGTCTCACCCACTTTTCTCTCTTAAAATTTTCAAGATATAAAAAAAATTAAAAATATGATAGCAGTAGTAAAAAAATGATTACTTCATTTGTGTCTTCTTCTCTTTATCCGTTTCAAAATTTCCTCCTTTTTACTTATTCCTTTTTGTTTATTTATTTTCCATTTCTTATTTCTTAATGATTAAAAAAAGAAAATAAAAAAGAGGAGTAAAATGTAGATTAACTATTTTAGTTTATAATTTCTAATCGAGAAAAGCTAAATTATATCTAAATTTAAATATTAAAAATTTATGTCTATAATATTCAAAATTAAAAATCTGAAATTGACCGAGTTGGCAAAACAATTACTCCTATTTATTTAAAGGAGTTGTTGTTACGCATCAATTTTCTAGAAAAAAGTTAAATAATAAAAATATATTTTATCCGATTATACTTAGAATGTATGTGAGCAAAATATGAAGAAAACTGAAATTACCATCATGTTTCCTCTATTATGTGATTGCCTTCATATTCTCGACCGTATATGAACCACATCATACACAAATAAAGATTCATTAAAATTAATATTTTTTTAATTTATTTTAGTAACGAGACATGTACAAAAAATTTGGACAAAAATGTTGATGGTGCTTCATTGAAAATTATAATAACACGGGAAGGATATAAAAAGTTCTTTATGATTTCAAAGAGTTACGTGTATTGTAGTCATGTGTCTCATATGTTACGTGGATATGATAACTTGCGAATCATTACTAATACTGTTTTATTAATATGACCTCTCAAAGATGAATTAGACTTCACAAATTTCAGGTGCCACACCCTTTTGAACCACAACGTAGCATTTTTGTAATATTGCATAGGTTATCTATAAATAGGATACACTGTTGTATGTAGATTCGCTCCCGTGACCTCTAATTAAGTAATTTTATTAATTATTATGTTTAAATAAAATTAAACTACATATTTAAATTAAACAAATGAAAATATTTCAATAACAATAGTCAAAGCTCAAAACATGTTAGATATGATAGACATTGACACATTATAGAAATCATATATTTCATATGTGGAAATCCTAGTTAACAACTACCCAAGACAATCACACATTAATATTAAAGTTTTTCACTCCTATGTTATGCCGATCTGATGACTTGCAAATTATTACTTATATTTTTTTATTAATATAACGTCTAATTAAGTAATTTTATTAAAAAATATATTTAAATAAATTGTTTAAACTACGTATTATATATATATATATATATATATATATATATATATGCATATATTATTGATTTACGTGATACAAACATACAACATACGTGCACAAAAGTTTGTTATAGTAAAGGTACGACGATCTTTGATAAAAAAATATTGTTAGTCTTTTTAATTGCCCTTTAAGAAACAAATTTCACATTAAATAAGATTGTCATTTAATCATATTCTTACTATTTGAGATGTTAAAATTAATAAAATCTTGATCTTTCCTAAGGGAGTATTTAGGATTTTTTTTTATTTTGTATAAATTATTTATTGAGTAAACCATAACATAGAATTAAAAAAGAGTTATCTAGTTAATTCTATCAGGAATCAAGAGGTCTAGGAAATCTGGTAATGAATGAGAGATCTAATTATGATTTTTATCACATGAGTAGATAACTAAGACGTTAAGGAACCCGTACGACTTTACATAATTGAATTTGGGCGAGTAGAACTCTCGAAACTGATCTTAGCGTGAGCATGTAGTTTTTGAACGTCCTGATTTAAGGTGTGTTGTGAAATTGGGGGTTTGGAGCTCAAATTCTGACTCACTGTCTCTGTGTAAGCCGCTGGGGCGGATTATTCCCGCCATGGCGGGGCTGCTGCGGCAGGATGGGGGCCGCCATAGCGGGCCAATCACGACTTAAGTCGAAAATAAACCCCAAAAATGTTTTATTCTGCAAGTTTCGTTCTTGAGAGCTAGGAGGCGAACCAGGGCAAGTTCTTGACAGTTTTCCACCTCTTCTAGCACTAAAGGTAAGGTTTTTACTCCCCTAATCCATTTTTCGATCCGTAGAACTTGGATTCTTGGTTAATTACTATTGGCGAAGGGTTTTTGGACTGAATTGGATAATGGGAAAAAGCCCTAGCTGCACCTTAGGATCATGAGTTTGGTCTTGGGTTATTGGGTTTGCTATAATCTGGGCAATTAGACCATAATTATTGATCCTTGCGTTATATTAATTGTTTGTAGACCTAGAACAAGAGGAAAAAATCTGGAAAGGGAAGAATTAAGTTTCTTAGGAGGATTCAAGTTTGGTTTCGAGGTAGGTGATGGTTTGATTTCTTGTTTGTGTGATGTATGTTAGCAATTGCTTCATTGTAATGCATGTATGTATGCGAATGTGGCACTACTGATCACACCTAATGCAAATGAGTATGAATGAATGATTGTATGCCATGAATCAACACTTGATTGTATGATTTTGAGAATATACATTGTGATTATGATTGTGGATTGTTGAATGGATTAGGTGTTACGTTCCAACACACTAACTGGGACTAGATGTCACGTATCGACATACATTTTGGAACGGGTGTCACATTCTGATACACTAACTTGGATTGGGTGTCACGATCCGGCACACTAACTGTTTGGGTATGGTTCAATGAGAGGACCATTGACTTGTCATAGATGTGTATTATTGAGAACGTGGAATGCTACATTAATTCTGAAAAGATAACAAATATTTTATATGTTCGGTATATGCATGTTTACTTTGTTGTGACTGCTTGTATATGTTTCACTTACTGGAATAGCCGTGTGATCCTACTAGTACACTGTGGTTGTGTACTGATACTGCACTTACTCAACAAACAAACCTCGTTTAGGAGATCAGTGAGAAACATCAGATTCAAGGGTGAGCCAGTTCTTTCAGGTTGCCATGGGTCATCTATGTTTTAGTCCACACTTTTCGGACTCAGACTTTCTAGTTAGATATTCGTTTGTTTAGTTTCGGGGATGCGCCCTATTTTCTTAGAATTGTTGAATTTTAGAGTTTTGGTACATTGACTTTCAGATTCTAGGGGTGTTTTCCGCAATGTTTTAGTAATGAGTTGTTAGACTTTTGGAGTTTATGGGGACTCCACTTTATTTCTGCTTTTAAACATGCTTCTGTAGCTTTAAATGTTTAGTTCTTGGGTTAGTTGATAAGTATTAATGGTTCTCCCACCGAAGGGTTAGTGTGGGTGTCACTCACGACGGTCTGGGTCATGACAAAGTTGGTATCAGAGCCCTAGGTTTGTTGATCTCGGTGTACCAAAATGAGTCTAGTAGAGTCTTATGGAACGATACAGAGATGTCTGTACTTTTCTTCGAGAGGCTATAGGACTTTAGAAAATCTTTTTGTTTTCTCTTGTCTCCTTTCGTGCTATAACTTGGTTTCAATTGGTATCTGGTGATCCAAATTGATATCTAACCTCCTTCACCCTTCTGTCCATAAATTGTTAACACTAGGTTCAACTGTGTCAGGCCCGTAGCTCTTGTCAACGAGCCAACTGAGGAATCCGCAGCGAGAGGTCGCGGTCGAGGCAGGGGTAGAGGGAGAGCAAGGGGCGGGGCAGAGGAATAGTAGCACCTGCTAGAGGTGGAGCTTCAGTTGAGAATGCCCCCAGAATTGAGGATCCTCCTACGCATCATGAAGAGATAGATGAGAATGTTGAGGTTGAGAATGATGAGGATGTTGGACAAGAGGAAGAGGTGCAGGCTGAGACTACAAGTATCCCTCCCATAGACCCAGTATTAGCTCAACAAATTATGTCTTTCCTGAAAGGATTGGTTGGTCTTGGAATTCTTCCCGCGGTTCAAGCAACTCAAGCTCCCGTCAATCCCCTTATTGTTATTACTATCCCTCAAGGTGGGTGGTGTAGGTACTGATGCCTTTTTCCATCATTTATTGGATCCTGTGATGATTAGTAGTGAACACGAAATGTTGACCAAGTTTCTGAAACTGAAGCCTCCGGTATTCTATGGTTCTGAGAGTGAGGACGCCTATGAGTTCATCTTAGATTGTTATGAGGGGTTGCATAAGTTGGGTATTGTCCATCAACATGGAGTAGAGTTTGTGACTTTTCAGCTTCAAGGTGAGGCTAAGTAGTGGTGGAGAGCTTATGTGGAATGTAGATCGTCAGCTTTACCCCCACTCACTTGGACCCAGTTTCATGCTCTGTTCTTGGAGAAGTATGTGCCCCAGACCTTGAGAGATCGTAAGAAGGATGAGTTCATGGCTTTGGAGCAAGGTGGTATGTCAGTGGCTGCTTATGAGGCTAAGTTCCATGTTTTATCCAGATATGCTACACAATTGGTGACCACTGAGGAAGAGAGGATCCATCTATTCGTCAAGGGACTGAATTCTGAGTTACAGATATTGTCTGTGCACATGACTTTTGCAGGAAAAAGTTTTAATGAGGTAATAGATTTTGTGAAGAAAGTGGAAGGAGTGAGGCGTGATGGGCAGGCTAAGGCATTGGCTAAGAAAGCTAAGAGCACATGTAACTTTCAGGGGTCCTACTCCAGAGATTCAGGGAAGCCGACACTTGCATCCCGGCTAATTCAGCTCACTATGCCCACTTCTACAGGTAATTACTCGGGAACTCCACCTCAGAATTTGATTCAGGATAGCCAGGAAGCTGCACATTCGGCGGGCAACATGCTATTTTTTGATCGCACTTATTATAATTGTGGAGAACCTGGACATATGAGGAGAGATTGTCCCCACCCACGCATGTTTGACCCCGCACAACAGCAGACTAGATCAGTTGTACCTGTTGGAAATGATAATAATGGTCGAGGATTTCCACAAGCTGGGCAAGAAGTAAATTAGCGAGGCCGTGGAGGTCGGGGTAATGGTAATGCAGGTAGAGGTACGGCGCAGCCAGACATGAAAGTCGCCCGTCAAGATGACAGGGCTCATTGTTATGCCTTTCCAGGAAAGAGCAAGGCAGAGTCTTCTAACGTAGTGATCACAGGTACCATTCTTGTCTGTGACCGAATGGCTAATGTGTTATTTGATCTGGGTTCTACTTATTCTTATGTGTCCGCTCAGTGTTCCTTGGGATTTGATATGATTTGTGATGTACTTGATGCCTCTATCCATGTTTCTACCCCAGTTGGAGAGTCTTTCATAGTCACCCATGTCTATCGTGCTTGTCCTATCTTGTTTATGGGTTTTCAGACTTGGGCTCATTTGGTTAATTTAGACATGAACGACTTTGATATAATCTTAGTCATGACTTGGTTGTCCCCCTATTATGATGTTCTTAATTGTAATACTAAGTTTGTGACTCTAGAGATCCCCGGTAGGGAAAAATTATAGTGGGAAGGGGTATACAGGCCTAAGCTAGCTAATGTCATATCCTCCATTCAGGCAAGGAAACTGGTGGGGAAGGTTTGTTTGGCATATTTGGCTCATATTCGGGATGTTGAGGTTGAGTCTTCCTCTATTGAGTTTATTCCTGTGGTATCAGAATTTAGAGAAGTGTTCCCTACTTATTTGCCTGGTATGCCCCCGGATAGGGATATAGATTTTTGCATTGATTTGGAACCTGGTACCCGCCACATTTTCATCCCTCCGTATCGCATAGCCTCGCTAGAATTGAGAGAGCTTAAGGCTCAAATGAAAGAACTCCTTGATAAAGGTTTTATCCGTCCTAGTGCTTCCCCGTGGGGTGCTTCTGTCTTGTTTGTTAAGAAGAAGGATGGTAGTATGAGGTTGTGCATAGATTACCGGCAATTCAATAAGGTCACCATTCGAAACAAATACCCATTGCCTCGAATAGATGATCTTTTTGACCAGTTGCAAGGTGCATCCGTTTTCTCTAAGATTGATCTAAGGTCTGGTTGCCATCAGTTAAAGATTAGGCCTGAGGATGTACTGAAGACGGACTTTAGGACCCATTATGGGCACTATGAGTTCCTAGTGATGTCGTTTGGGTTGACAAATGCGCCTGCAACTTTCATGAGTTTGATGAATGATATATTCAAACCATTTCTGGATTCTTTTGTTATAGTTTTTATTAATGATATTTTGGTTTGTTCAAAGAGTAAGAAAGAGCATGCAGACCATTTTCGTATTGTTTTGGGTGTTCTTGGGATACAAAATTTATATGCCAAATTTTCTAAGTGTGAGTTTTGGTTGGATTCAATTGCCTTTTTAGGGCATGTAGTTTCAAGGGAAGGGGTAATGGTAGATCCCCAAAAGATTGAAACGGTTAAGAATTGGGTTCGGCCTAGCTCTATGACTGAAGTTAGTAGTTTTGTGGGGCTCTCTAGCTACTATCGTCGATTTGTGAAGAATTTTTCTTCTATGGCCACGCACCTGTCAAGGTTTACCAAAAGTGATGAGAGCTTTCAAAAGCTCAAGACTCTTCTGACCACAACACCTATTCTAGCACTACCGATGAAAGGTAAAGATTTTATTGTTTATTGTGATGCTTCCCATTCGGGTTTGGGTGTTGTGTTAATGCAGGCTAAGAATGTTATAGCTTATGCATCGCGGCAGTTGAAGGTGCATAAGAGGAATTACCCAACACATGATTTAGAGTTGGCAGCGGTAATGTTTGCTCTTAAGATCTGGCTGCATTACCTCTATGGTATTAAGTGTGAGGTGTTTACTGATCATTGTAGTCTACAAGATGTATTCACTCAAAAGGATCTGAATTTGAGACAAGGAAGGTGGATGGAGTTACTCAAGGATTATGATGTGACCTTCCAGTATCATCCGGGGAAGTCTAATGTAGTGGCAGACGCGCTAAGTCGGATGGCAGTGAGTATGGGTAGTCTAGCTGGCTTGAGTGTATCCAAGCAACCTTTGGCTAAGGAAATTCAAATCTTGAAATCTAAGTTCATGCAATTGGGAATCTTAGAGAAAGGTGGGGTGTTAGCAACATTGACGTTAGGGCCACCTTCCTTGAGGAGATCAAGGCCAAATAGTTTGAGGATGATAATTTGAATGAGCTTAGGAAGAAGACAGTGATTGGTAAGACACAAGATATGGTTCTTGATGTGGGGGTGTTGACACCCAATTTTGGCTCTCCACATTTGTTTAACTAAAGTTTTAATAATAATAATAATAAATAATAATAATAAATATACATATATATATATATGTTACAAAATTGTAGGAATACGAAAAGATTTTTAATTATTATTTATTTTATTTGATAAATTCATTTCATAAATAGTATTTTTTATAAAAAAATTAAATATATTATATAAATATTACTACTTTCTCATTTTTAGATTTCACGTCAAATGAATATTTTTTCTTAAGGGTTAACTCGATTTTTCCAATTAAATATAATTTCTATTATTGAGTTGAATATTTATTTATTTTTACATTTTTTAAATTAGGAAGGCTTAATTAATTATTGAGTTACTAGTTTATATTAATTTTATTTTTTCAAATGAGTAATTTTATCAAATAAGCTAGTTTTGTAAAATAATTATTTTTAATTTAATAAACAAAGGGTTATAATTTAAATGGACTTAATTTGAGCAAAATTTGGCAATCCATTTTATTTTAACTCGGCCAATCCGCGCGTGCCACATTAGAAGAACAGGGATTGTGCTTATTTAGATTCGATCCCAACCGTCTGATTTAATCTAAGGGCCCAATTTAATTCAATATTTATATATATATATATATATATATATATGTATTTAACTCTTGATTAATTTTGACCGTCTGATCAAACAATCAGACGATCCGAAATAACCAAGACTTTTTAACCTTCCCAAAATAGACTTCACCGCCCCTGCGCTTTACTTCTTTCCTAGAATTGCAGTCCTATACTCTATATATTTTTCTTAGAGATCACGATTCACCTCCCCCTTCAATCTTCTCCATATCCCCGCTCCTCTCCCATCACTTCCTCCTCAGACCCTATGCTAGCATCACCGCCCCACGTGATCCCCATCCCACTGTCAGAAACGACTCTGAGCCGCCAGAAAAATGTCAATTTTGGTAGTTTTTTGCCTTATCTGTCACTCACCCTTTTCAGTCAATTCGTAAAAGTAAGTTTTTTCAAGATTTTTCTTCTCCTTCATAATTTCTTTGTTGTTTCCTCTAAGATTGGTGTTTCCAAGAATTTAAATTTTGAATTCTTGGAGCCCAAATCAACTATAAAAGAAAGACTTCGGTCCTCATTCAGGGATCATGGGATAAAGGGGAAAAGAGATCCATAAACGAGCAAATCATCCAGGAACGTCCAAAAACAAAATAAAAAATAGAGGAGAATCACTAAAAAAAATCATCCATGAACGAGTAAGAACATCCATGAACGAGTAAGAACATCCAAGAACGAATAGAAAAGGGGGATAAACACACACTTCAAGCATTAGATTTCAGAAAAATTCTCTCTTCTTTCATCTTTCCGTTTTCGGCTTCGAACTCGAATTTGTAGAAATGTTGGAATTTGGAATCTTTTGACGTTAAAACTCTAGTTTGCTGCTCTACACAAGGTAAGAAATCGTCCTTCTCCGAATTACATTTAATTTCGTATACAACTTCACCCTTTTTTTAGTTTTGTTCATTTTGCTGTTGGTCTATTTTTTTATGATAATATAAGATTGCAATTCTTCGATCTGGTTGAATCTTTTGTTCGTTTGAGTTTAATATGATTTAAATAAGTATGTGTGAATGATAAAGTACATCCTGATTTGATTTAGTGATTGTAACTTGCTACGGTTTTTTTTTTTTAGACTCTAGTAAGTCTTATAACGAATTGTTTCAAGCTGTTCTACTTGTTTTAATTTTTAATTTTTTTTATGTTTCTTGTTTACAGTAGGGATCAGTGCTCCTTGCCATTTATCTTGACTCTACCTATTGTGAACATGTTTGGTTGTTGTTTTCTATAAATTTATTCATAATTAAGAAAGACAATATTAGTAAGAATTAGTGTCGTTTAAATGAATTATTGACTCATATAAACATGTGGCATGTTGTTTTCGTTCAAATTTTCATCTGCTCGAGTCGATCACTTTTCATATCTTGTCATACTCTAATTAGATGCAGCATCACTAAATCTCATTATTTTTTTAGTTATGTCGCATAAAACTTGAAGTATGCCTCCAATTTTATGGCAGAGGTCGAACAACTATTGATTTGTTTTTTATGAATAACTATTACTTTTCTTTTGCTTTTAAAAAAAGAATAAAAAATAAGAGAATGTTGGCTTGTAAAATAGCTGCTGCTTTAGCTAAGTTTTCGAGTTCTACTTTTGCTTAAGAAGTGATTCGGGTATTCAAATACAAATAGTTTATTAAGAAGTTATTGTATCTATCAAAACAAGTAAGCAAGTAGACACTTTAATCTTTTCTAGTCATGAGTTGTTGGGCACCTTGTCTAACATTGATAACTTGTATTTTTTTTGTTTCATATCAAGAACTTAACAACTTATCTACGTTCGAAATTCCTAAAATAGACCATATAAGGTGATGATAATCTCATGTTTCTTTCCTAAGTATGCTTGCTTACTTGATCTCAATTGAATACATATGTTTTAAGTTAGTTGACGACAATTAGTTTACTAGATTAACTTAGTGTATCTCAAAATTGTGCAAAAATATATAAAGTAAGCAATTCTAATAGCATTTGAAAGGTTTACACAAACTCATGATTGCCAAGATAGTGAAAGAAAATATTTTTTACATGTCAAAATGTCATTCTAAATGGTCTCTGATATCTTGTTTAATGTGGGTTTATATTTGTTTGCATACTTACATTAATACACCGTTTAATTAGTTACTAATCTTTTATCTCTTTATTTTTCTTATGTTTCATGTACAACCGGAGAGCTGGAGTTTCTACTTTGGAACTCGTTATTGGCCTAAAATTTTAGGCTAACAACAATTAGGATCATCGCAATACTTGGAGTCTCATTGAGTCCCAACATTCTTAGCCTTTCCTTTTTCGAGTTTGATTATATTATTTTGATATGTTGACTAACCTTTACTTATGCCTACATAACTCTAAAGTTTTCGATATATTGCTTGTCTTTTAATTTTGAAGGTTATTTATGTGAGCTAATTTTATTTGTTCGTGAATTTTGTGGAGATACTTTTAGAATAAATGATATAAAATATATTGGCTATTCTTACTTTTTTTGAATCAAACATTGCTAAAAATATTTTAATCTTTTAACATGCTATTTCAAATTTTAGATATGTCAGCCGGTTCAAATACAAGGTATATATATATCATACATATAAAGGTATATACTCTATATTTTCTCTGCATAACCTATTATTTTTATCTACTGTCTTTTTTACTAATATTACTTATTTATCTTTATAATTTATAAATCCCTACACTTTGATATACATATTATTTTACCAAATATAATCTACCATCAATTCATCTATACATGTAAATAAAATAATAAACGTTCACATGATTTAAACAACTTACATGTATATACTATATTTCATGATAATTAATTTTAGATCACAAACTCTGTATAATATTTTAACATCTAGTATCAATTATTTTAATTTTTTTAAAGAAAAATCGATTCTATATATTTTCATTCAAATTACACATCACATATTACTACATATTTATACCCAACTATTATCTTATTTTTATTTCAAGTCTTAATAAACAGATAGATTTTCAAAAATTCAACATCGATATATATTTTTAGGATAAGTTTATTATGATACAACTATATTTTTTTTTTACATATGAATTTATCATACATTTAAGTACATTTATTTATTTATTTCTACTATATGATAAAGTACTACTATTAAATCTATTTTATAAGACATATATATGTCGTACCTTGTATTTTACTCATTTTTTAAAATTAACTAATTAACTTATCATTGATATTTAAAGAAAATAAATAAACAAATTTTTCTAATCATATTTTTCTAAATTGAGTTTAAGGACTATCTTCGGATAGACTCTGAGGATTGCTTAACACATTTCTCTCTATTAACCAAAATCATTATTCAGAATCTTACTGGTTTCGCAAATCAAACAGAGTTTATATTTACATATTAAAAATGACTCCCTAATATTTTACTTAAAATTTAGGTGGCAACTCTAAAACAAACACAAAAACAATTTTTTCCAAAAATCAGAATGTCAGTCATATTATGTTATGAACTGTTTCACCGAGTTTGAAATAGGGGTGCGACAGCTTGGCGACTCCGCTGGGAAACTTACTTAGATTTAATCTTAGAAATCTTAATTTAGGAATAATACTTGTGATTACTTATTTATTTATTTTTCGAATTGATATATTATTTTGACTGAAAGGTCACAAGTGAAATCCAAACTTGTGTTCCTTATTTGTTTTAAAACACTACTTGTTTCTGCTTTATCTACACTGTCATTTGCACTTTATATCGAGTCTTTGGCCGTACACGCATACACTGTACACGCGAGAGGTATTCCTGCACTCCTTCGAAACACTTTTTGAATTTCTTAGTTTCAGAGTTGGTGCAATTAAGATAGTACAACTTCTCGTAATTACTGAGTCCTACTATCAATTATCTAGAAAAAATCTTACTCTTAATATAAGTCATGTTGCATACCCTTAGACAAGACAATATACGGTATTGTCGTTGCGTTTAGAAAACCACCCAGATGGCAACGAGTATCTTCTTTAAAACTCGATGACATATACTTTGTGTGAAATTGATATAAATCATCAAAACTAAACACTTAACGGATTTGGAGCAAATAAACTCATCATACCCTTTTACCTTTCTTTCAGATGCAAATAAACCAAAACCTTCTTAATATCAAGATGATGACTGAGATCTCCCGAATTTTGAAAGAGTGTTGGGGAAACATCCGAGTGGCATACGAAAATGAGATTATGCCACACTTGGGTTCATTAACTGATCTACTGAATGTGGAGGCAAACAAGTAACTCATTACTCTAATGATTGAATTTTGGCAACCAGCAACAGTGACTTTCCAGTTCACAGATTTTGAAATTATACCAAAACTGGAACAGATAAGTCAAATTTCTAATTTATCGTTGGCTGGCAGAGCACCCTTGGCCTCACGCACTACATCGGGAATCGACTTTCTCCAGTCTTTAAGTTTAAGGGTAGGCCCATGTTTGTGAAGAGTTGACGAGGGATGGGTCAAGTTGGATTTTCTGTTTAAGAGGTTCGGTCGTCGAGATCGCTATGATAGGTTCCAACAAGAATTCTTTATCTCTAGGGTTGATTGGGAAAGGCACAAGGCTATTGTTTTCGTGATGACCTTTTTGGGTATTATGATCTTCCCAAAGAAAAAGGCTTGTGTCGACATCAATCTACTGCACATGGTTATCTTCATGTTTAGAGGACTTGTTAGAGTGACCATTGTACCTATGATCTTGGTAGAAATATTTTGATCATTATCCCTCTGCTCCAGAGGAAATGACCACTTTAAGGAAAGTAACATGTTGCTACAAATTTGGGTGTTGGAACACTTCTATCAAAGACAAGCAGAAAATGGCGCTGAAGCAGACTTACACAACAAAATCAGAAGCCATGCGGCGAGATTAAGCATGTAGGATGCCCCAAATATTGAAGATGATTGGCGCCTTTTCCTGACCCACCTCACAAGGAACCGTATTCAAGGGCGACTACCATGGGTCCATGGCCGAGCTCTATTGAGAACCAACCACGCCTATTTCATTGAGTTGACTGGGTTGGAAGGCTTCCAGACTTACGCACCTCTAAGAGTCCTCCGATAGTTTGGAATTACCTAACGCTTTCCTCTATGGTCAAATATGCAATAATAGAGGTAGATTATGAAGGAAGGATACCGATCGAGAGGATTTCTACTTTGATACAAGGATGGTATGACATTCTTGACTTAGGCATGGAGGTTGAGTTCTGGTACACTCTTAAATATTATACTTGGTTTATGATGGGAGGAATTCTCGCAAGGCCTAGCTGTGACGGGATTTTGGGGTTCACAGACACCAAAAAATCAAATCAAATTGGCACGGAGCTATTAAACCTCATGCACATCACTACAACCATGTATCATCAGGTCAGCCCATGATCTGTCAAGCATCTCATATATGCAGTTGATGATGAACCAAATGAAGAGATGGGGGAATACCTAGAAGAAGATCCTAGAAAGCCAACTGAGGAGATAGAAGGGGATTCAGAAGGATATTCAGAGCATGACCCTAACTTGTATGACCCTAGAGATGGAGGAGTGATGCATATGGAGGATGAACCTGTCCCAACAGTAGAAGGCGCTCCCTTGGCTCCCTCGGAATATGGTTCCTTAGGGTTTGATGAAGGGGAAGATTCAAACAACTGGGAATGGAAGATCGACGAATCCCCAGAGTACCACCCAGAGCCATTTTATGATGGGGACGGTGACGGTGATGATGCCCCAACCTGGCCGTAGGTCGTCTTTATTTTTCGAGCTCTCTCCTCAAAGTGCCATGTGGCCTATCCCTCCTGTATGCCTTATGGCCCCCTATATTTTTATTTCTTAGGTCTCTGCTTGCCTACCTCAATGTAACATCCAAGACTACCTTAATCAATGAAGTTATGTTTGCTCCAAATCTAAAATATGTTTAAATGTGACCCTCACGCACATTTAAGGGGATACTATGACAAGTTAGTCGGTGTAGGGAGAATGAGATGTTGAGGATGAAGTTGTTCATCCGGAGTCTGTCCGGAGAAGCATTGACCTGGTATACCCGCCAAGACCCTCGCAAATGGCGTGACTGGCAAGAAATGGCTGAGGACTTCATGACTCGTTTCAAATTCAATACTGAAATTACTGTTGACAGATTCTCATTGGCCAATATACAGAAGAAGCCATTTGAGAATTTACAGAAATATGTACGATGTTGGAGAACTGAGGCCGCAAGGGTGCAACCACCACTAAATGAGAGTGAGCTCTCAAAGTACTTTATTCGAGCTCAAGAAGGTGCTACTTCGACAAAATGATGTCAATGATGGGCCAGAAGTTTGCAGAATTGGTCAAAATGGGAGACTTTATAGAGGATGGTGTTAAATCTGGGAAGATTCAATCTATGGTCATATTGTAAGCCGCAAGTAGGGCTACAAAATCGGGTTCCATTAGTGGCATCAAAAAGAAAGGGGAGGATGTTTCAGCTTACTTACCAACAAGGAGGACCGCCCCACCGATACCCCAGTAATCCCCAAATCGTTGCGCATACTTCATACGTCCCATATCCAGTATATAATACACAACCACACTATAATCCACCCCGAGCACCAACATACCAAAATCCTCCAAGACCATATGTCCCTGTCCACGCACCAATCCACCAAAATAGACTAGCATATGCACCGAGACCACATAAAAATCTTGAAGCTAGAAATGCTTGCACTGACACACCGATTGCTGAACCTTACGCCCAATTATTTGAGAGGTTGAGGACAGCAGGGTTGCTACAACTAGTTGGAGGAAGACTTCCTGATCCAATCCCTCGTAATTTTGATGGAAACAAGCAATGCGCTTACCACTCGGGAATCCAAGGACACGACACAGAAGGTTGATATGGATTAAAGAACCAAATCGAGTCTTTGATCAAAAGAGGAGTAATTAAATGCACTCTAGCGCCTCCCAATGTGAACAACAACCTCTTGCCAAACCATGAGAATCGGGAAGTCAACATGGTTACTCTAGATGAAAAATATGGGGGCCCTGACTGTCCAGACATAGATGAACCAGATGCCATGACATCTTCGGCGCAACCTGTTATCACTGTTCAACTAAGGGAACCTCTGACTGTCCAAACATATCTCCCAAGAGTTGTAGTGACCACTTTGATCGCTAAAAAGCCTGAATATAACACCAATGCAGTACCATGGGACTGTCAAGCACGTGCCAAGGGCAAGATGATTGACATTGTCATGGCTCAAGGGATGACTAGGTCGGGGAGGTGTTATGACCCAGAGGACCTAAATCAAAGAGTTCTTGGAAAAAGAACAAAATCCAAGGAAGAATGTTACCGATGCTGAAGCCGCATAATTTTGGAAGAAGATGCAGCCTAAAGACTATTCAGTCGAAGAGCAACTAAAGAAGACGCCTGCCCACATATCTATTTTGTCTCTACTTCTGAGTTCTGAAGCTCATAGTAATGCTTTGATGGAAGTGTTAGACGGAATGAATATTCCAAAAGAGACCACCAGTGAAACCTTAGCTTCAACGATTGGAAGAATAGTGGAAGCTAACAAGATTTCTTTCTATGATGATTGGCTGCCTGCAGAAGGGGCTGGGCACAACAAATCGCTTCATATTGCAGTCAAGTGTTATGATAAGGTTGTGACTCGAGTTCTAATTGGTGGTTCTGGATGAAACATTTATCCTTTTACCACTTTGAGGGATTTAGGTGTTAATATGGAAGAGATAAGGGAAAGTCGTGTGAAAGTTAGAGTTTTTGATGGAGTGCAAAGAAGTGTCATTTGAGAGATCTATCTCACATTGCAGGTGGGGCCGGCTGAATTCCCCATCCTATTTGAAGTGGTGGATGTATCATCCAACTACAACCTATTGCTGGGAAGACCATGGGTTCACATGGCAAGAGCAGTTCTTTCCACTCTGCACCAATGTGTAAAGTTTGAGTAGGGTTGCACAGAAGTTACCATCCACGAAGAGCTCAGTCACCCCATCCTTTCTGTTAATTCTATCCTAGTCGCTAACGAGTTAGACGGAGCCACCTTTCACACTTTGGAAATTATGCAAGCTATAAGGGTCGGTGAGGAAGTAGAGGCAGGTAATACAAAGTTGTCAAGTGCAACAAAAATGGTTACGTCAGAGATGTTGAAGTATGGATATCAGCCTAAGAATGGACTTGGACCTAAGTCCAATGGCATAGTTGAGCCGATCCAGTTGAAGCATTAGAGAGGCACCAACGGAGTCGGATATGAGTCTACCTCGGGAAGAGACTATCACGGGTCAAGCGATACAATCTTTGTACCAGAACAAGCTTTGATTCCAGATCAAGCTAGCGTTGATGACATCGTAGAAGAAATAGGCCATCTATTCGTGGTCATGGCTGGAGAAGAGGAAGGGATAAATCTCCACAAGTTGACCATTCCTGATGCCGAACTTGGAGAAATCTTACAGAATTGGACCACCAGCCCATCCCTATTTCGATCAGAGTCCTGGTAATGTGGAAAAGTAGTCTTAATTTTAAAAATTCACATGATCAAATTGAGGCTTGAATCATGCCTAATCTTTTGTTACTTGCCTCTTCTAAAAGCTAGAATGCTTTTAAATAAAAAGTCTTTATTCTCTTTAAAAATAATCTTGTTATTTTAAATATCTATATATTTTTACTTACCTTTTGCACTTTTCAGCACTCATATTAATAAAAATCCATGTTCAACGGTTATGAGATGTAACAAATCCACTGAGCAAAGTGAAAGCGATGAACAAGATCACAAAGAGTACGATGAAAGCATGATGCCGAAAAATCTACCGCATGAGATAGAGCAAGTTGAAAGTCAGAAAAAACCCAATATGGATGAAACAGAGGTTGTCAACTTAGGAGATGGGGAAATCGTGAAAGAAACAGGAGTCAACATACATTTGGAGGCTGAAAGAAAGCAAGATTTAATAGAGTTGCTTAAGCAGTATGTTGACGTATTTGCTTGGTCTTATGATGACATGCCAGGATTAAGCACTGATATTGTCTCACACAAATTACCAACTGACCCCACTTGTCTACCCGTTAAGCAAAAGACAAGAAAATTCAAGCCAGATTTGAGTTTAAGGATCAAGGCGGAGGTAACTAAGCAAATTGAGGCGAGAGTTGTGAGAGTTACAAATTACCCTACATGGTTAGCCAATATTGTGCCTGTGCCGAAAAAGGATAGAAAGATCAGAATATGTGTGGACTATCAAGATCTCAACACGGCCAGTCCTAAGGATGATTTCCCTCTTCCAAATATTCATATACTCATCGATAATTATGCAAAACATGAGTTGAAATCATTTGTCGATTACTTTGCACGATATCACCAAATCCTGATAGATGATGATGATGCAAAAAAGACAGCGTTTATCACTCCATGGGGAGTGTATTTCTATAGAGTAATGCCATTTGGTCTCAAAAATGCCGGTGCAACCTACATGAGGGCCATGCCTACCCTTTTCCACAATATGATCCACAAGGAAATTGAAGTGTACGTGGATGATGTCATTATCAAATCTTAAAGAAGTTCAGACCACCTGGATGACTTACGAAAGTTGTTTGAGAAGTTGCGCAAGTATAATCTGAAGTTGAATCTAACAAAGTGTGCATTTGGAGTACCCACGGGAAAACTATTAGGATTTATCGTTAGCAGGAAAGGCATAGAGTTGGATCCATCGAAGATAAAAGCAATCCAAGAGCTACCTCCACCCAAGACCAGGAAGGACATGCTGAGTTTCTTGGGAAGACTGAATTACATCAGTCGGTTCATAACTCAATCCATAGTGATTTGTGAACCAATATTCAAATTACTGAAGAAGGATGCTGCCACGAAATGGACAGAGGAATGCCAAAAAGCTTTCGATAGAATCAAAGAATACTTGTCCAACCCACCAGTATTGGTCCCACCAGAGACTAGAAAGCCTTTGTTATTATACCTGTCCGTCATGGATAATGCATTTGGATGTGTATTGGAGCAGCATGATGAGACAGGTAGAAGAGAGTAAGCCATTTTGCTATTTGAGCAAGAAGTTCACACCATACGAGGCAAGATACACCTTGTTGGAACGAACATGTTGCGCTTTGACTTGGATTGTGCAAAAATTTAGGCATTACATGTCTGGATACACCACATACTTGATCTCAAGAATGGATCCACTAAAGTACATCTTTCAGAAACCCATGCCTACGGGTAAATTGGTGAAGTGGCAAATTTTGTTGAGCGAGTTTGATATTGTGTATGTGACACAGAAGGCCATCAAAGGACAAGCCTTGGCTGATCACCTCGCAGAAAATCCGGTGGACCAGGATTACAAGCCACTTACAACCTACTTCCCTAATGAAGAGGTGTTGTTTGTAGGAGAAGATATATCAGAATCGTATGATGGATGGAGAATGTTCTTTGATGGGGAATCAAACTCTATAGGAGTTGGAATAGGAGCAGTCTTAATTTTGGAAACAGGTCAGTATTACCCAATCTCAGCCAAGATTAGGCTCTACTGTACCAATAACATGGCGGAATATGAAGCTTGTATTCTCGGACTCAGAATGGCCATAGACATGAATATCAAAGAACTCTTGGTGATAGGAGACTCCGACTTATTGGTTCATCAAGTGCAAGGAGAATGGACCACTAAGAATGTCAAGATCCTTCCATATTTGCATTACATAAAAGAGTTGAGTAAAAGATTCACAAGGATTGAGTTCAAGCATGTCCCTTGAGCTCAAAATGAGTTTACCGATGCTTTGGCAACATTGTCCTCGATGATTCAACATCCAGATAAAAATTACATCGACCCTATCGATATAGAGATACATGATCAACATGCATATTGTTTTCCTGTAAATGAGAAACTGGATGGAAAACCCTGGTACTATGACATCAGAAGATTGATAGAAGCACAAGAATATCCTGAAAATGCTACAAGCAAGCAGAAACGGACTTTGAGAAGGATGGCCAATCATTTCTTCCTTAACAGAGAAATCCTATATAGGAGAACTTCTGATTTAGGATTGCTAAGGTATGTCGATGCCGCAGAAGCGACAAGGCTTTTGGAAGAAATACATGCAGGAACGTGTGGACCTCATATGAATGGGTTCACTTTGGCAAAGAAGATTCTAAGAGCCGGATAATTTTGGATGACCATGGAGAGAGATAGCATCCGGTATGTGCGAAAGTGTCATCATTTTATACGGGTTCCACCGAATGAGCTCAATGTGATGGGTTCCCCTTGGCCATTTGCCGCTTGGGGCACAGATGTTATTGGACCCATAGAGCCTCCTGCGTCAAATGGACATCGTTTCATCCTGGTGGCTATCGATTATTTCACAAAATGGGTCAAGGCTTCGACATACAAGGCAATGACTAAAAAGGTAGTGACAGATTTTGTTCGCAATAACATAGTTTATCGGTTTGGAATTCCAGAATCAATCATAACAGATAATGCGGCCAACCTCAACAACGATCTTATGAAGGAAACTTGTGAAAGGTTCAAGATTGCTCATCGAAATTCCACGATTTACCGTCCATAGATGAATGGGGAAGTTGAGGCTGCAAATAAGAATATCAAGAAGATTTTAAGGAAAATAGTGGATAGTCATAGGCAATGGCATGAAAAGCTACCATATGCTTTGCTCGGTTATCGCACCACAATCAGAACGCTAACTGGGGCAACTCCGTATATGTTGGTTTATGGTTCGGAGGCAGTAATACCTGCCAAGGTGGAAATACCATCTTTAAGGATTATCCAAGAGGTTGTTCTGGACGATGCAGAATGGAAACGTAGCAAGCCTGAACAATTTATGCTCATTAATGAAAAGAGGATGAACGCGGTTTGTCATGGACAACTCTATCAGAACAGAATGACCAAAGCATTCAACAAGAAAGTCAAACCTCGACAGTTCACACTGGGGCAATTAGTATTGAAGAGGATCTTTCCTCACCAAGGAGAAGCCAAAGGGAAATTTGCACCAAATTGGCAAGGACCCTACATGGTTCATAGAGTACTATTAGGAGGAGCGGTAATCTTAGCAGAAATGGATGGCAGAGTGAGCACAAAGCTAATAAATTCAGAAGCAATTAAGAAATACTACATCTGAAGACCTCAAGATTAGTGCTTATTTCTTGTACTTTTGCATTTTGATATAACAGAACTACGTTTAGACCTGACTTCCCATGGTGGGATACGTAGGCAACCCACATCGGATCCGGTCTCCCTTAGAAAACCCAAAATATCATTTACATGTATTTAGAACTACACTCGACCTGAATTCCCTTGGTGGGATACGTAGGCAATCCATGTCGGATTCGGTCCCTTGCATTTTTCACTTTTCTATTGTATTTGAACTACGTCCTGACCTGATTTCACTTGGATACGTAGGCAGCTTGAGTCAAGCTCGGTCATTGCAATACATGCTTCTATTTCTCTCACTTGTATTCGAACTACGTTACGATTTGATTCCTACTTTGGGGTAACGTAGGCAGCCTGAGTCTGGCTAGATCAATTCCCTGCATAATTACCATTTTTGTTTTTCACCCCTAGGAAACACTTCCTCATAGTTAGCGTAACCTCAGAATATGAAGAATATCGATCGTCATAAGGTCTGCCAAAGAGCTAGGGAAGCTTCATCGGGAGGGTAAAGGCTACAAAAAGACTATGTTGGATATAGTCAACAAAATGAAAATCTCGATGGACTTCGAAACATGTCATGATCTAAAAACGCTGGAGGATTAATATATATATATATATATATATATATACGTAGTATACTTATTTTCCAGACAAACAAGCTAATTCTTTTTCCAAAGATTTTTTTTATTTACTCTTCCATCTACCAAGTCTCTAGGCTAAGAAACTATGTGCAAGGCTAAGAAAGTGTCGAAGGATTCCAGTGACGAGGCTTCAGTACACGAGTCGATACAAATCGACACCCCCTCCCAAACTAAAATTTTCTTTGAGTGTAGGAATACAAGAATCGAGGAAAATAACATCAAATCTCGGGGTATGACCGGAAGTGCCACTCGACTTCTCACATTCATGAGCCAAACTATTATTTCCTTACTTTATTTCTTAGAAGAACTTCAGCCTACATATTATGTCTAAGAATATTTTATTTAAATCTTTGCAGGTACGCTTTCATATGTTACAGTACAAGCTTTACAAAGCCGGATACAGGTTTTTACTTTACAACAGCCCCGCCAAGCGAAGGTCTACATTACAAGCTTTACACAGCCAGATACGGGCTTTTACATTACAACAGCCCCGCCAGTCGAGGACCTTTACATTACAAGTTACTTTACCTACATCACATTCACAACACAAAAAATGGGGACATCAACAATCGTTTGGACATCTACACTCTACTCTTTACATTCCAATTTCAATTTATAATTTTTTGAACCGCAACAGGTACTTTTCACCTTTTTACTTGTTTTGCAGGACAACGCATTACAACAAGAAACTCCCTTTAAGCATCAAACTAGGGAAAGTTAGTGCAATGTCAAGCATCACTAGCTATGTCAAGGATTCACTTTCAAAACTCAACTCGCGACTCGATTTTCAAAAGTTCAGATAACTCTCTCAGGTCTCACTTCATTATAACCCGACACTGGGGGATTCTTTTAAAAAAAAATCATCCATCTACCATAAGTCTCCAGTAGAAATTGCTACGGAGCATTTCTCATTCATGTTCTTTAGAACTATATCTCGTCCCTCTATTCGAGCTAATTTCTTCAAACCTCACCACCAAAACGTTTCATTATTACAATAATTCGATACTGGGGAAAAAATTTTAACAAAAAATTGCTATGTTCCTACACTCTCGAACTACATATGGCCTGATTTCTAATGAAACCTGAGATATGTAGGCAACTCATAAGCCAGAGTTCAGCCATAACTCCATAAATATTTCTTGCCGAGTTTTGCTCAAGGTGTATTTTAGTGGGTGGCCTAAAATTTGATCATGTCAATGTTTCTTTGTCCACGTCTTCTCTACTCTCTTCCATGGATAAAGAAAGGGGCAAGCTGTTGACACCCAAATTTGGCTCTCCACATTTGTTTAACTAAAGTTTTAATAATATTAATAAAATATATATATGTTATGAAATTGTAGGAATACAAAAAGATTTTTAATTATTATTTATTTTATTTGATAAATTAATTTCATAAATACTATTTTTTATAAAAATAAATAAATATATTATATAAATATTACTACTTTCTCATTTTTAGATTTCATGTCAAATGAATATTTTTTCTTAAGGGTTAGCTCAATTTTTCCAATTAAATATAATTTCTATTATTACGATGAATATTTTTTTTGACATTTTTCAAATTAGGAAGGCTTAATTAATTATTGCGTTACTAGTTTATATTAATTTTATTTTTTCAAATGAGTAATTTTATCAAATAAGCTAGTTTTGTAAAATAATTATTTTAAATTTAATAAATTATGGTCATTTAATAAACAAAGGGTTATAATTTAAATGAACTTAATTTGAGTAAAATTTGGCAATCCAATTTATTTTAACTCGGCAAATCCGCGCGTGCCACATAAGAAGCACATGGATTGTGTTTCTTTAGATTCAATCCCAACCGTCTGATTTAATCTAAGAGCCCAATTTAATTCAACATTTATATATATTTATTTATTCATTTATTTATTTATTTATTTAACTCTTGATTAATTTTGACCATCCGATCAAATGATCAGACGGCCCAAAATAACCAAGACTTTTTAGCCTTCCCAAAATAGACTCCACCGCCCCTACGCTTTTCTTCTTTCCCAGAATTTCCGCCCTATACTTTGTATTTTTCTCAGAGATCACGATTCACCTCCCCCTTCAATCTTCTCCATAGCCCCGCTCCTCTCCCATCACTTCCTCCTCAGACCCTATGCTAGCATCACCGCCCCACATGATCCCCATCCCCCGGTCAGAAATGGCTCTGAGCCGCCAGAAAAATGTCAATTCCGGCGGTTCCTTGCCTCATCTGTCACTCACCTTTTTCAATCAATCCGTAAAAGTAAGATTTTACCAAGATTTTTCTTCTCCTTCATAATTTCTTTGTTGTTTTCTCTAAGTTTGGTGTTTCCAAGAATTTAAATTTTGAATTCTTGGAGCCCAAATCGACTATAAAAGGAGGACTTCTGTCCTCATTCAGGGATCATGGGATAAACGGAAAAGAGATCAATTAAATGAGCAAAATCATCCAGGAACGTCAAAAAACAAAAAAAAACGGAGGAAAATCAGTAAAAAAAAAATCATCCATGAACGAGTAAGAACATCCAAGAACGAACAGAAAAGGGGGATAAACACACACTTCAAGCATTAGATTTCAGAAAAATTCTCTCTTCTTTCATCTTTCAGTTTTCTGCTTCGAACTCGAATCTGTAGAAAGGTTGGAATTTGGAATCTTTTGATGTTAAAACTCTAGTTTGCTGCTTTACACAAGGTTAGAAATTGTCTTTCTCCGGATTACATTTAATTTCGTATACAACTTTACCATTTTTTTAGTTTTGTTCGTTTTGCTGTTGGTCTGTTTTTTTTATGATAACATTAGATTGCAATTCTTCGACTTGGTTGAATATTTTGTTCATTCGAGTTTAATATGATTTAAATAAGTATGTGTGAATGATAAAGTATATCCTGATTTGATTTAGTGATTGTATCTTGCTAAAGTTTTTTTGGTTAGCCTCCAGTAAGTCTTATAACGAATTGCTTCAAGCTGTTCTACTTGTTTTAATTTTAATTTTTATTTTCTTGTTTACAGTAGGGATCAGTGCTCTTTGCCATTTATCTTGACTCTACCTATTTTGAACATGTTTGGTTGTTGTTTTATGTAAATTTATTCATAAATAAGAAAGACAAGATTAGTAAGAATTAGTGTCGTCTAAATGAATTATTGACACATATAAACATGTAGCATGTTATTTTCGTTCAAATTTTCATTTGCTCGAGTCGTTCACTTTTCATATCGTGTCATACTATGATTAGATGCAGCATCACTAAATCTCATTATTTTTTAAGTCATGTCGCATAAAACTTGAAGTATGCCTCCAATTTTATGGCTGAGGCCGAACAACTATTGATTTGTTTTCTATGAATAACTGTTACTTTTCTTTAGCTTATAAAAAAAATAAAAAATAAGAGAATGTTGGCTTGTAAAATAGCTGCTGCTTTAGCTAAGTTTCCGGGTTCTACTTTTGCTTAAGAAGTGATTCGGGTATTCAAATACAAATAGTATATTAAGAAGTTATTGTATCTATCAAAACAAGTAAGCAAGTAGACACTTTAATCTTTTCTAGTCATGAGTTGTTGGGCACCTTGTCAAACATTGATAACTTGTATTTTTTGTGTTTCATATCGAGAACTTAGCAACTTATCTATGTTCTAAATTCTTATAATAAACCATATAAGGTGATGATATTCTCATGTTTCCTTCCTAAGTATGCTTGCTTACTTGATTCCAATGGAATACATATGCTTTAAGTTAGTTGAGGACAATTAGTTTACTAGAACTTAGTGTATCTCAAAATTGTGCAAAAATATATAAAGTAAGCAATTCTAATAGCATTTGAAAGGTTTACACAAACTCATGGTTGCCAAGATAGTGAAAGAAAATATTTTTTACATGTCAAAATGCCATTTTAACAAGTCTCTGATATCTTGTTTAATGTGGGTTTATATTTGTTTGCATACTTACATTACTACACCGTTTAATTAGTTACTAATCTTTTATCTCTTTATTTTTCTTATGTTTCATGTACGACCGGAGAGCTGGAGTTTCTACTTTGGAACTCGTTATTAGGCCAACATCAATTATGATCATTGCAATACTTGGAGTCTCATAAATAGGAGTCCCAACATTCTTAGCCTTTCCTTTTTCGAGTTTGATTATATTATTTTGATATGTTGACTAACCTTTACTTATGCCTACATAACTCTTAAGTTTTCGATACATTGCTTATCTTTTTATTTTGAAGATTATTTATGTGAGCTAATATTATTTGTTCGTGAATTTTGTGGAGATACTTTTAGAATAAATGATACAAAATATCTTTTTTATGAAAAGTGGGTTAACATTTTTACCTATAACATTCGTTTTAGGCCTTTCAAGTTGAGGAAAAGGGAATTTATAGTTTAAGAGTTTCCAAAGGATGTTTCAAAAGCGCTAAGATAATATTCATTTAGGCCTACCCGTCGCTTAGGACTACCAAATAAATTTGAAACTAGTTTAAAAGACAAAATAATCCATTGCCCTTTAGAGACACATATTTTTTAAAACAAGTAAGGAATTACTCCCCTATATTTTTATTAGCAAAAGAATAAATCGTAAGTTATAAGATAGGTCCCAATAGTTAAGCCTATTTCATTTTTCTTTAAATTACTTCAGTATCCCTTTATTCATTTGCGAATTATTTAAACCATGATTTCTTATTAGGTTATTTATTAACATTTTCCTTTCATTTATAAAAGCGTAACTTTTCAAAAGGATTAACTTGGAGCGACATTTTCAAATGTTACGTACCTATTTTGATTTGTTTTAAACCATGTATTCGAAGTTTAAGTTTAAACAACTTTTAAAAAATAATACAGGTTTTTGGGTCCAAAAGAGTAGGATTTCAAGCTTAAAATGAGAAGGTTTCCAAAACCCCTAAGGTATAGTAATTGGCTTATTACAAAATACTAGAAAAACTCATCAATTAGGATTTCCAAATGAATTTAAGATTAGTTTAAAGGCTAGAATAATTACCCTTTTGAAATTACTTATGCCTAAGATATTTACCTTTAGACATACATATTTTTAAGAAATAAGTATGGAAGTAGGCCTATATATTTTAACAAAAGTAAATGTAACTATAGAATAAAGTCTCAATAGTTAGGCCTATTCTTATACTCTTTACATCACCCCTTTATAAAATATATTGATTATTCTTAATTTTTTTTGAATCAAACATTGCTAAAAATATTTTAATCTTTTAACATGCTATTTCAAATTTTAGATATGCCAATAT
Source organism: Solanum acaule (assembly GCA_036250505.1). NCBI lineage: Eukaryota > Viridiplantae > Streptophyta > Magnoliopsida > Solanales > Solanaceae > Solanum > Solanum acaule. The sequence continues at coordinate 33,878 of JAJOOR010005635.1, forward strand.
GTTCTAATACAAGGTACATACATATATATGTCATACATATAAAGGTATATACTCTCTATTTTCTCTGCATAACCTATGATTTTTATCTAATGTCTCTTTTACTAATATTACTTATTTATCTTTATAATTTATAAATCCCTACACTTTGATATACATATTATTTTACCAAATATAATCTACCATCAATTCATCTATACACGTAAATAAAATAATAAACGTTCACATGATTTAAACAACTTACATGTATATACTATACTTCATGATAAATAATTTTAGATCACAAACTCTGTATAATATTTTAACATCTAGTATCAATTATTATTATCTTTTCTTAGAAAACTCCATTCTATATATTTTCATTCAAATTACACATCACATATTACTACATATTTACACCCAACTACTATCTTATTTTTATTTCATGTCTTAATAAATAGACAGATTTTCACAAATTCAACATCGATATATATTTTTACGATAAGTTTATTATGATACAACTATATTATTTTTTTACATATGGATTTATCATACATTTAAGTACATTTATTTATTTATTTCTACTATATGATAAAATACTACTATTAAATCTATTTTATAAGACATATATATGTCGTACCTCGTATTTTACTCTTTTTCTTAAACTAACTAATTAACTTATCATTGATTTTTAAAGCAAATAAATAAACAAATTTTCCTAATCATATTTTTCTAAATTAAGTTTAAGGACTATATATCTTCGGATAAGCTCTGAGGGATGCTTAACACCTTTCTCTCTAGTAACCAAAACCCTCACTCAGAATCTCACTGGTTTCGCAAATCAAACAGAGTTTACATTTACCTATTAAAAATGGGTTTCCTAATATTTTACTTAAAATTTAGGTGGCGACTCTAAAACAAACACAAAAACATTTTTTTCCAAAAATCAGAGTGTCAGCCATAATATGTTGTGAACTGTTTCGGTCGGTTCGAAATAGGGGTGCGATAGGGGGGTGTGCTCAATTTTAAAGGAAAGATTTGTGTTACTAGAGTGGGAGACTTGATTCAGAATTTATTGCCAGAATCCCATGGTTCGCAGTATTCTATTCATCCGGGTGTGACCAAGATGTACCGAGATTTTAAGCGACTTTAATGGTGGCCGGGCATGAAGAAAGACATAGCAGAGTTTATGGCTAAGTGTCAAAATTGTCAACAAGTAAAATATGAGCATCAAAGGCCGACATGATTGCTTCAGAGAATGCCAATTCCGGAATGAAAGTGGGAAATGATAGCTATGGATTTTGTGGTTGGTCTCCCCAAGAACTTGGAGAAATTTGATTCTATTTGGGTAGTGCTTGATAGATTGACTAAGTCATCCCACTTCATTCCAGTCAGAGTAGACTATAATGCGCAACAATTGGCTAAAGTGTATGTAAAAGAGATAGTAAGGATGCACAGGGTGCCCCTTTCTATCATCTCAGACCGTGGTACGCAGTTCACATCCAAATTTTAGAGGAAATTACATGATGAAGTGGACACACAACTCACTTTTAGTACAACTTTCCATCCACAGAGGGACGTGCAGTCGTAGAGGACTATCCAAGTGTTAGAGGACATGTTGAGAGAATGTGTGATTGACTTTGGAGGACATTGGGATAAGTTCCTACCTTTGTGTGAGTTCTCCTATAATAATAGTTACCACTCCAGCATTGATATGGCACCATTTGAAGCACTGTATGGGAGGGGATGTAGATCACCCATATAATGGTTTGAGGCTGGAGATATGAAACCTTTGGGCGTTGATTTAGTGAAGGATGCTCAAGATAAAGTGAGGAGTATTCAAGCTAAGCTTTTAGCAGCCTAGAGTAGACAGAAAAAGTATGCAAACCATAAGATAAGAGACATAACATTTCAGACTAGTGAGAAAGTTCATCTTAAAGTGTCACCCATGAAAAGAGTGATGAGATTTGGCAAGAAGGGCAAGCTTAGTCCTCGATACATTTGACCATTTGAAATTCTTGACTGTGTAGGACCAGTAGCGTATAGATTGACTTTACCTCCTAACCTATCGAGAGTTCATCCAGTATTTCATGTGTCCATGTTGAAGAGGTATCATGGTAAAAGGGATTACATCATAAAATGAGACTCAGTATTGTTAGACAAAGACCTCCAGTATGAGGAGGAACCTACTGCAATTCTTGATCGTGATGTCCGAAAACTGAGGACCAAAGAGATTAAGTCCATGAAAGTTCAATGGAAGCATCGTCTAGTTGAGGAAGCTACTTGGGAAACCAAGAAGGACATGTGAGACAAGTATCTCCAGTTGTTCGTCGATTCAGGTACTACTCCACTCTTGCTTTAGCTTGTTTTCCTAATTTGTCACTTGGGGACGAGTGATGGGTAAATTGGTATCTATTGTAAAGACCTGCTCCCGTCATTATAGAAAAGCCAACGGGGAAAATTTTGGGGCCAGATAACTTTTTGGTAGTAACTTGGGAATTCCTAGCCTAGTCTAGATTTAGACGAAATTGGAGTCATGAGAGGTCTAGGAAATCTGGTAATGAATGAGAGATTTAATTATTATTTTGATCACATGAGTAGATAACTAAGACGTTAAGGAACCCGTACGACTTTACAAAATTGAATTTGGGCTAGTAGAACTTCCAAAACTGATCTTAGGGTGAGCATGTAGTTTTTGAACGTCCTGATTTAAGGTGTGTTGTGAAATGGGGGTTTGGAGCTCAAATTCCGACTCACTGTCTCCGTGTAAGCTGTTGGGGTGGGATTATTTTCTCCAGGGCGGAGCCGCTGTGGCGGGATGAGGGCCGCCATAGCGGTCCAATCGCGACTTAAGTTAGAAGTAATCCCCAAAAACGTTTTATTCTGCAAGTTTCGTTCTTGCGAGCTAGGAGGCAAACCAAGGAAAGTTCTTGACAGTTTTCCACCTCTTCTATCACTAAAGGTAAGGTTTTTACTCCCGTAAACCATTTTTCAATCCGTAGAACTTGGATTCTTGGTTAATTACTATTGGGGAGGGTTTTTGGACTAAATTGGATGATAGGAAAAAGCCTGAGTTGCACCTTAGGATCATGGGTTTGGTCTTGGGTTATTAGGTTTCTATAATCTGGGTAATTAGACCGTAATTATTTATCCTTGCGTTATATTAATTGTTTGTAGACCTAGAACAAGCAGAAAGAATCCAGAAAGGGAAGAATCAAGTTTCTTAGGAGGATTCAAGGTTGGTTTCGAGGTAGGATATGGTTTGATTTCTTGTTTGTGTGATGTATGTTAGCAATTGCTTCATTGTAATGCATGTATGTATGCGAATGTTGCACTATTGATCACACCTAATGCAAATGAGTATGAACAAATGATTGTATGCCATGAATCAACACTTGATTGTATGATTTTGAGAATGTACATTGTGATTGTGGTTCTGGCTTGTTGAATGGATCAGGTGTTACGTTCCAACACATACTAACTTTGGAACGAGTGTCACGTTCAGACATACTAACTTGGATCGGGTGTCACGATTCGGCACACTAACAGTTTGGGTATGGGTTCCATGAGAGGACCATTGACTTGTCATATATGTGTATTATTGAGAACGTGGAATGCTACATTGATCCTGAAAAGATAACTGATATTGTATATGTTTGGTATATGCATGTTTACTTTGTTGCGACTGCTTGTATATATTTCACTTACTTGAATATTTGTGTGATCCTACTAGTACACTGTGGTTGTGTACTGATACTGCACTTGCTCTTTCTTTGTTGAGTACAGGGCATCTTCAGGCGGCTACTGACAGACCTCGTTCAGCAGATCAGTGAACAATATCGGATTCAAGGGTGAGCCAGTTCTTTCAGGCTGCCATGAGTCATCTATGTTTTAGTCCACTCTTTTCGGACTTGGACTTTCTAGTTAGATATTCGTTTGTTTAGTTTCGAGGTTGCGCCCCCTTTGCTTAGAATTGTTGAACTTTAGAGTTTTGGTACATTGACTTTCAGATTCTATGGGTGTTTTTCCGCAATGTTTTAGTAACAAGTTGTTAGATTTTTGGAGTTTATAGGGACTCCACTTTATTTCTGCATTTAAACCTGTTTTTGTATCTTTAAATGTTTAATTCTTGGGTTAGCTAATAAGTATTAATGGTTCTCCCACCGAAGGGTTAGTGTGGATGTCACTCACGACGGTCTGAGTCGTGACATATTAGCACACTTTCATTAATGTGAAACAACATCATATTAATTTAACTCTGTTTTATGAATATTTTGGATTAACATAACATGTGATTTTCTCAATATTTATTTAAGAAAGGTACTGTATTGAAGGAAATGTGCAATTAGTATTTGAATTATACTCTTTTTATCCCATATTATTTATCATATTTTGCTTCTAAAAATCAATTTACCTGTTTTTAAAAACTAAATTAATTAGGCCAACTCAATATTTATAATTATTATTAATGTGTGAATCTCTTGGATTATTTCCAATTATTTTTGTATGATTTTAGTTACACAATTTTATTTATAATACAATTTTTTTCATGATAATTCAAATAATTTTTTTCATTTCAAACATTTTCTATCTATCTTTACAATTAGAGCGAGGGAAAGTTAAAAAAAACATTTCAAAATTTTGCATAAATATTTTCTTAGTTGAACTATAATAAAAGTTCTAATATTTAAAACTTCAATATCATTAAAACTTCACCTTATATAAATCTTACACTTAAATTAAATATAAATAATAAGAAAAATAAATAAATAAAAGAGAAACTATTTAAGAGTTTTTAATCTATATTTTCTTGGTTGAATTATATTAAAATACTACGACAAAAGAGATATTTAGTGACAATAGATTTTCTTTTCAACGATAATATGTATTGCCAAAAAAAGTATTTAGTTGTAATTAAGTTAATAACATTGCATCTAGGGTCACTAAAGCCTTTAGCTATATTTAAATTAAGTGTTGGTTATAAATATTAATATTATATTATTACCGATAAATATAATCATTTAACAATTATATTATTACTTTTAAATAATTACTACAAAATCATTTATAATAATAATAATAATAGTATACAGAAAGGTAATAACATTAAGGTTAAACTAAACAATAAGTTATAAATGGTCACTTAAAAATTATAAGACTATTAATAAGAATCGTAGCATAAATAAAATCAAATATACATTGAAAGTAAAGTTACTATTTAAATTGGAATAAATCATTAAATTTCTTCAAACTAAGTGATGAAGATATTTAATTTAAACTAAGAAAAAAATGACTTTGAAGGGAAAGATAAATTTATTTATATATTTTATTAAAAGGAGCTTTGTCATATAAAATATAATTATTTTTTTAATTATAAGTAGAATGTATAATTTTTTAAATTAAATAAACTGCATAATTTGCTACACATATGAAATACCCAAAAATATGTAGAAACTTTCTACATCCCTTAAATTAGTTGTTAATAAATTAATTTTAGTTGTTCAATAAGTTTGGGAAATAGGAAAAAGTTATTGCATTTACTAGTATTTAGTAGAAAAATTATTAAAGAAAATATTATCAAATCGAAATAAGGTTATCTAAGTCTTTTCACAATTCTGATCAAATTCTGATCAATTTTTTCTGGCCATTTTGTTGTATTTATTTTATAGTTTTTATTTTATAACAATCGGAGACTTCTCCAGCCCAGTGTAGCATTATCAACGCTTCAAGATAGGTGATGTCTTCGCTCTTATGTTTATATCTACGCTTACCTAAATTAGACCTCGTAACCTTTCTCCCTTATCTTTGACAGATTGAGCCCAACAAAGAGCTAATACCACTGTCTAAAGCCTTGGGATTAAATTACTTCGGTGTACCTCACTAATAACTTTCTTTATATAATTCTATTTATGTTTATAAATTTGTTTAACTATTTAAAGAGAAAATGGCTAAATGATCCTCCAATCTATAACCGAATTTCCAACTACACACTTATACTTCATGGGAATTCTATTACCTCCTGAGCTATTTTAAAGTGGAATTATTTCCTTTTTGAAATGTCATTATCAGGCATCTGTCTTGTGGTGAAATACACACACTTGACACGTGTATTTCACCATTTAATGATTTTTTTTAAAAAAAAGTTTTCCTCCTTCCTCTTTCTTTCTTCCCCAATCATTTCTTCAACCCTAACTATACTAAACACCATTTTTTACCTCAATAAATCTCTATATCTCTAACATTTTATAAAAACGAAAATTCAACTCACCTTTTCATCTACTCCGAATCTCTAGAGTCTAGAAGATAGTGGTCCTAATTAATCAAATCTTTCGTCCAACTAATTCAACAATTTTTCCACATTTTTTTATATTTCGTTCAATTTTCTTCCTTAGACAATTTCAGATACACATTAAATGGGTCATGAACATTCGAGATAAAATTCATCCCTTGAAGATTCCGCCAACAGCTCAAAATAATCCCGGATGAGAAGATCAATTTGTAACACCAATTTGAGAAACCTCTCTCTCTTCCCCATTCTTTATTATTTTTCCCTCTAAAATTTTCATAATTAATTTATAATTTGAGTTTTTGATTTTGATTCTTCATGGATTTTAGGAGAGCATGTAGAATCCTCCTTTTAAAATGTAGAAGAAATTGTTTTGTTTTAGTTTCTTTTATTAAGTTTGAAAATATTTTTTAAATATACAATTCCTTCACTTTGATTTTGAAATCTTGAATCCATCACTTTTAAAAATAAATAATTAATGGGTATGTTTTTCCAAAAAAATAAATTTAATTTGTTAGATATATTCTAAATAAGTTTATTGAAAAATTATTTATTCATTAAATGCATTTGTTGTTGGTAATTTTTATTCCAAACATCCATTGAAAAAGCTTCAACAATGATAGTGGTGAAAAATGTATAATTGTATAGATAAATAAGAAGAAAGAAAGAGAAAGAAAAAAGAAAAATAGAAAAAAAAAAACAGAAATTAATAAAATAGGCAATTCACTCTCTCAAAGAGAGTGAAATACACTCTCTATGTCAACTCAGCACTTAAGGGGTTATTTATTCTATTTTAAAGTAGTTGAGGGGGGTAATAGGACTCCCGCGAAGAATAGGTGTGTAGTTGAAAATTCGGTAATAGGTTGGGGGGTCATTTGGCCATTTTCTCACTATTTAAATTTAGAGTTTCAATAAATAATAATTACTATGAGTTTTATTCTTATAATAACTAACTAAATAAATGAGAAAAATGAAAATTAAAAAAAATTATTATTTGGCTAGTGCAACATTTTTTACTCCTAACTTTAATATGGGTTCATCATGACATGTAATTAATATAAATAGGTGTTGGGCAAAAGATTTTAGAGAATTACAACTTATCATTTTTTTTTTCATTTATTTAGTGAGTAATTGCCTTATTTTTTAATTGACTAATCATGTAATATTTCTTAGATTTTTGAAAATTAAGATAAAAAGAGAGATCTCCTAATTAAGAGAGTTAAGAGGATGATTTTTTTTTTCAAGCTATTTGAATTGATATTTATTAAACTACTTTATTTTAATAAATTTTTGTTCTTTACGGAGAAAATGAAAGTTTTGAGTGATAAATATTTAAGCTATTAAATTTACAATAAAGAGTAGAAATAAGTGGAGTAGTAAATTTTAAGACATTTAAATATTTTCAAAAAATAATAAAAATTAAAAAGGAGTAGTAATTGACACATTTTCTTAATAATAATAATAAATAAAAATATAATGAAAATTTAAAAAAAAAAAAGAGAAATAAGATAGATAGATCATTGGCTAAAGAGAGGTGCTACAACACTTTTTCAATAAATAGATATAGACTTTCATTCTTTACAAAGAAAATGAAAGGATAAAAACTAACAGAGGGAGTAGTAATTGACACATTTTCTATATAGTCTTAATAAATAGAAATATAGTGGAAATTATAAAAAGAAAAAGAATTGAGAAAAAAGATAAACAGATCATTGACCAAAGAGAGGTGCTACAACACTTTTCTAATAGATAGATATAAACTTTAATTCTTTATGGAGAAAATGAAAGGTTGGAGTGATACATATTTAAGTCTAAAAATTTACAATAAAAAATAGAAACAAGTGCTAAATTTTGAGACATTAACTTTTTACAATAAATAATAGAAATGAATGGAGAAAGTAATAATTGACACCCTTGTACTAAAATACATAATAATTTTATTGTAAAATTCTACCTCTTCTTTTGATACTCACCGTTTTCTATCTTTCTCAGCTATTTTCTTCATTCCTAGAAGCATAAGAATATATTCTTACAAAATTGTTAGTTACATAGTTTCAAAGATAAATTAAATTGATTCTAAAAAAAATAGTTTCACATTAATTAAAATAAAAAATATAATTTTAAAAATTAAAATAAACATTCTTACTCTTAAATTCTTTGTGACTTTCTTAAAAGCAAACATATGATGTGATGATTAACATTCTCTTAATGTATGCTATGGTGAGGAAGAGAAAGAATAACTTGAATGAAAATTTTCTTCTTACAAAATATGAATTTATATAGGCAAACAGGAGGAATACCATAAGGTGTCATAAACTAACAAATTAAAAAAAAAAAACTATGAATATTATTAAGAGTATAAGTTGAAGAGGTGTGAGTTATTAGTAGTTAATTTTTTTTATTAAAGATATTAAATTTATATTATAGTGGTAGATGAAAAGTTGAATAATTGAATGTAAAGATTTTTTGAGATATTAAAAATAAATAAATAATTAAATGACAAAAAAATGGTCAAAACGGGTGAAAAAAAGATAAATATGCATGGAGGCCATAGAAAGGTGTCACATCACCTAATCTATGTTTTTCCTTTATTATATATATAGATTGTTTTTTTCTATACTTGAATTTATGGCCCTAGGTATATCAGGCCAAAACTATTTGCTTTGGGTGCTTGGTGATAAAATTCATCTTGATGTAATGGAATGATGGATACCATTAGATAAAAATGAGGCATTACATTAAGATTGTGTCAAGACAATGATATTTCTCTGACATAATCTTGATTAATACTTGATATTGAAATATCTTATCGTTAAAAATCTTCTTATATTATGAAATATAAAAAAAAAAATATGACTATTTGAAGATAGTTATCAAATCCCAAATCTATATTTTGATGGGATCGACATACAATGCATTAACTTCTCTGAGCGAACAAGCTTTACATGATATGTGATTTCAGATATTCATAAAAAAGATGAAATAGATTCATGTAATAAAGTCTTTTATAGAAAAATATCTTATTCATAAATATTATCTTTAAGTTATGTTGGTCTTTAACATTTCAATATTAATAATTAGTTATTTGCTTATTTTGGAGTACAAAGAAGTTGCCCTTCCCTGATCGTTAGTGGCTGATTTTTTCAATCATTGGTGTGCAATTTATTGTGAATTATACTCCTTTAATCAGTTACATTATCTTTGTGCAACAGTTTCTATTTTTGTTGGTGGCATTGCATGCCTAATTACTCCTATGGATATCAATGATCATTAGGTTTAATTGCCTTTCGTCTAGTGACTCAACGTAGTCAGCCATGATAATTGCTTAGTCAATTAAAACTTTATTATTTTACTCTTTATTACTCCATTATACCTTGTAATTTATGCAATATCTACATCATTTATCTAGAGTTGGGAACCAAAAGGATAACAAAATTGATCAAAATTTCTAAAAGGACAAACAATTTGAGGATAAAATCAAAAGGGCCACATTTGGGTTAAATCGTTAATGGCGTTAAAATCATGGGGGTAATGGCGTTAAAACAATTTGATGCTTTTGGAGAAGAAAATATATTGCTTTTTGGGACCCTACGCATCAAATTCAGACTTAACAATATATATTCACATACAAACAAGTCCATTATGAAAAAGGGCATTGAGATCAATGTCACGCCCCGAGCTTACACCCTGAACGTGGCCAGCACTCGAGAACCATCGTTGGTCCCCAAGTGAACTATTGGCCTGGCTCAATACTCAGCGGAAGACTTACTCAACAAAAGCAAGAGTTTCAATAGTAATGATTAACTCAGAATCTCAATAATAGATGAACTCAAACATGTCTAGAAATACTCAACTTAACACAACTGATTCACTTCAAAGTCTTAAAACATCATAAAGGAATGAAAGAAGACTCCAAAAATACTACTGTCTATAAAGCCTCTAAATACTATAATAGATGTCGGGACAAGACACCCGGCATCTTAACAAGATTGAAATGTAAATGTGGAACCCTCCGAAAGCAAGGAGGCTCACCAAAGCTAGCTGGAATGCACATGGTATCAACGAAGCGCATGTTGATGACCCTGAACACCTGTATATGCATCATGCAATGATGCAGGCCAAATGTCGTTAGTACATTAAATGTACGAGCATGTAAGGGGAACACTGAACATAGAGATATATATTTGAACTGATAGAAAGGGAAAACATACTCACCTCAACTCAACATGAACGGAATGATAATAAGATGCAATATATAAATCTTTTAAAACAGTAGATATTAGCTCAAAATGTATAAATATACAATAATAACTCTTTTACTCTTATTTGGGAGATTTTCTAACCGGTAACCATCACTATGAGCTACGTGATGATACAACGTCTCTCCCACATTGCTATAACTATCCAATACCTTGTCGGGGTATAGAACATTCTCAACTAAGTGGATCCACTAAGCTATGCTTAAAAGCAATAAGGAATCATCTAAAAGTATGACCCTTTACCCATGTTGGCATACATGGTTTATGAGGATATTGATTTGTGTGAACTCATCCCATATCGGTGCTCAATACTACTCCCAATAATATATAACTCAAGCTTATATGTTTAAAAACATAACTCCTCCTCAATTTGAGATAATTACTCAAAAGATTTCTTTTAAAATAGATAATTCTCAAAACTCATTTAGAAATCAGTGTTTCTCTCATTTTAATGTAAAAGTACTACTCTTGGGAATACTTAGTTCACTTATACTCATTTTGAAATAGAAAAGTTAACTTTCCTCATTCTCATACTCATTTACTCAAGTCTTAAATGAAGTTATGAATAATTGTAAAAAAAACTTCTCAAAAAGACTCTCTTGAACTTTCCTCTCAACTTTACCTCGATCTGTAATGTGAATTTAAGAGCTATGATTAGGATATAGTATCTCTCAATGATTAAAGAAGGCTTAGATAGTTGAGAATAAGAAGAGAGCGAAGATACAAATTGAAAAGCATTGGCGCGACGCAAAGAGGGATTTAATTTTTGGTTGCGAAAATAAATTCTGAGATAGAGGACTATGTATCCTCGTCGCAACGCGGAGAGGGGGGTGATTATCTGGAGAGTGAAATTTTAAAACGCCTCCGCGACGCGGACCTAAGCATATAATTTTTCCCGATCTTTTCTTCCTCTCCCAAACTCAATTCAATTTATACCCACTGAAATTCTATGGTCGAAATTTATGAATTTTCATAAACCCGGAACGTTTCCAATGAAACCCACACAAAATCCATCAAGAATAACACTAATTCGCAAAACCCTCACCTCAAGAACTCAACAAAACTCCATCAATAAAGAATGAAGCTAAAACCTCAAGAACTCATCAAGAATCTCGATCAATCAACTTTAAAACGAATTTATGGATGAAGTTTTACATGATTGGCATGAGGGAGAACAAACCCAACACTATGAAAGCTTACATACCTGGAAAGAACTAAGTTCTTGGCGATTTCCCCAAATTCCTTGTTGAACGCTTGGAACTTTCTCTTTTCTCCTCTTAAAACCTTTTCTCTCAAATCCTAAGCATTTTAGAACTTATGAAAACTGGTCTCAATCAGTTCAGACCCCTATTTCGGTGAAAAAACGTTTGGGCCTAGTGGGGTAGGGAAAAGACCAAAATACCCTTTCTTAAAACTGATGAATTGCCTTAACTAAACAGGTTGCACTCAAACAACAATAACTCCTTCATCGGAGCTTGGAATTTAGAAAATTTGGTGGTGCTGGAAAGAGGACTCAAAGACCTTCGATTTGATACCTCATGGGCCACTTAACTTCTTATGTGTTGAAAGTTATGGTTGTTTGAAGTTGACCCAAAACTAAAAATTGACTGAAGTTCAAGGTGTTACAACCAAGTCCTTACTGCTATGCACAAATGAATAAGAAACAAAACCACATGAATACTACTATTTTAACTCAAATTATTCCCTAAATTTAACCTTAACAGAAGGGACCACCATAGACGAGAAAAAATTCTCAAAAGATTACAAAAATCTAACTATTGCTATGCACGATTGAATACAATATGAAACCACATGAATACTACTATTTTAACTCAAATAAACAAATAATTTTCCCTAAATCTATCGTAACAGAAAAGGATCACCATATACAAGACAAAATTTTCAAAAGATTACAAAAATCGAAACTCATCCCAATGCACAAACCAATCAAACCTAAAATCAAATGAATACTACTATTTCAACTCAAATAAACAAGTAATTTATTCTATAATCTAACATACCAGAATATTATACAAATGGCGAACCCTTATTATGATGCTTTGAAATCGTAAACATAATAAAATAAGAAAAATGATTTACTAACCTACGGTCACACATATCAACAGATGCCAACTACTTTGTAACCCTAGCCACGAAGAAAGATGGTATCTACTTTGAAACCCTAGCCGCGAAATGAAGATCGTTGTGAAATTTTTTCTTAAGAAAAGGATGAAATGAGGGGTAAAAGAGTAAAATTAGGGCTTTAAGTCGTCTATGTGGAGGTGGGGTATGTTTGACGTGCACATGTGGAGTCCATGTGGCATTTTAGTACACCCATGGATGTTTCCGTTAAATAGAAGGGTAAGTGTGGTCCAATAGTTAGATGGAAAGGGCATTTTTGAGCTGAAATATAGTTTAAGGATATATTTAAGCTATTCTGAATAGTTTAAGGGTTGTTTTTACCCTTTTTCATTAATTTTATGATTTTAAATGTATCGTGTGAAAAACTAAAATTAAGATATTATAAAATTAAGAAAAAATAATATTCCTTTTTAAATGAACTAAAAAAATTAAGACAAACAAATGAAAATAGAGGCATAATATATATAAACATAGTGTTAATGAATATAAATTAAACTGTTACATAAATTGCAAATAAATAAAATACATGACGATTTATTGGTCAACGAAATAAAACTAAAAAGTATAATATTTCAAGTTAAATTTTTAGTAGAAGTAGTTGTCCAAGCCCGATGGACTAGTTAATCAACCCCAAGAGCTGGCAAGAGGTAGTAGATGTTCCATAAAAATTAATTGACCAATGGCACGACCCAGACCCCCGTGATTGGCACCCACACTAATCCTTCGGTGGGAGAACCACTATTACAACCCGACTAAGCAATTTTCAAGAGACTAAAACATTTAAAGATACGGAAGCGGTTTTAAATGACTAAATTAATACGGAGTTTCCATAAACTCTGAAGGTCTAAGAAACAACTATTGCGGAAATTCAATCCCTAGAACTGAAAGTCATTATACCAAAACTTTGTTTAACCAAAAGTCTAAGCAAGGTGGTGCAACCCCGGAAACTAAACATAACAATCTAAACATATAGTCTGAGTCCGAAGAGAATGGACTAAACAAAAGAAAGATCCATGGCAGCCTGAAAGAACAAGTTCACCCTTGAATCCGGTCGCGATCAATAATCTCCTAACTGAGGACTATCAGTAGCCGCCTGAAGATGCCTTATACTCAACACAAAAAGAGCAAGTGTAGTATCAGTACACGAAACTACGGTGTACTGGTAGGATCACGCGGCTATTCCCGTAAGCACAATATACACAAGCAATTACAACACAGTAAACACACATATACAGAACGCATAATTCACTTATCATTTTAGGAGTAATACACAATTTCCCAATTTCAATAATAATTAGATATGAACGCAATCATCACAAGTGGTCCTCTCATGGAACCACCGCCCAAACTGTTAGTGTGTCAAAATGTGACACCCGATCCAATATACATGTGTCGGAACGTGACACCCAGTCCAAAATATGTGTCGGAATGTGACACCCAGTCCAAAATATGTGTCGGAACGTGACACTTGATCCAATATATGTATCGGAACGTGACACCCGATCCAATATATATGTCGGAATGTGACACCCGATCCAGTCAGTACAACCACAATCATAATCATACCCATAATGAACAATGCTCATACTCATAGAATCAAGTAATAGGTTCATGGCATGTAATTGTTCCCATATAATCATTTCAGTAGATAGATTGCATTTCTCATTCACATATATGCATCCATTCAATGAAGTAATTAACAAGCATACATCACACAACATGAATCAAACCATCACCTACCTCGAAACCAAGACTGAATTCACCTAAGACACTTGAGTCTTCCCTTTCCAAAGTCTTTCAGCTTGTTCTTGGTCTATAACAAGTAATTTACGTAAGGATCAATAAACAAGGTCTAATTTACCAGGATTATAGCAAACTTATCAACTCAAAGACCAAACCCATGATCCTAATGTTCAACTAGGGTTTTTCCCACCATCAACTTTAGGCCAAAATCTTCCCCCAACGATAATTATCCAAGATTTCTAAGTTTTTGGAATCAAAATACAGATTAGGGGAGTAATTAACTTACCTTTAGCACTAGAAATTGTGGAAAATTGTCAAGAATCACCCTGGGTCGTCCCTCAGCTCTTAAGAATGAAGTTTTGCATAAAATAATGAAATTGGGGTTTTTCCCCGGTTTAACTCGCGACTAACCCGCCACAGCGGACCCCATCCCGCCACAGCGGCCCTGCCCTGGCGGGATTAATCTCGTCCAACGGCTTGCACGGAGATAGAAGCTCAGAATTTGAGTTTCAAGCTCCCATTTCACAATACACCTTCAAACCGAGACGTTCTAAAACTACCCTTTCACGCCAAGATCAGTTTTGGGAGTTCTACTCGCCCGAATTTGATTTTGTAAAGCTGTACAGACTCCTTAACGTCTTGGCTATCCATTCATATGATTAAATTCATAATTAGATCCCCCATTCATTACCAGATTTCTCTAGACCTCACCTAACTCAGATATCGTCCAAGTCTGGCCTAGGCTAGAAATTTCCAAGTTACTACTCAGAAGTTTTATGGCCAAAATTCCTTCCCCATTGGCTTTTCCATAATGACGGAAACCGATCATTAAAATAGATACCAATTTACCCATCACTTGTCCTCGAGTGACAAACTAGGAGAAAAGGGCTTAAGCAAGAGTAGAGTAGTACCTAAGTCATCGAATAACTAGGGATATTTTTCTCGCATGTCCTTCTTGGTTTCCCAATTAACCTTTTTAACAGGATAATGCTTCCATTGAACTTTCACAAGCTTTATCTCCTTGGTTATCATCTTTCGAACATCGCGATCCATAATTCCAACCGGTTCCTCCTCATACTGAAGGTCTTTGTCTAACAAAACTAAGTCCTACTTTATGATGTAATCGTCGTCCCCATGATACTTCTTCAACATGGACACATGGAACACTAGATGGACTAAAGATAGGCTAGGCGGTAAAGCCATCATATAAGCCACTGGCCCTACACAGTCAAGAATCTCAAATGGCCCGATGTATCGAGGACTAAGCTTGCGCTTCTTGCTGAATTTGATCACCCCTTTCATGGGAGACACCTTTAGAAGAACTTGCTCACCAACCTGAAATGTTATGTCCCTTACCTTGCGGTATGCATACTTTTTCTGTTGACTCTGGGCTACTAGAAACTTAGCTTGGATACTCCTCACCTTATCCTGAGCAGCCTTCACCAAATCAACCCCCAAAGGTTTCATATTTCCAGCCTTAAACTACCCTATGGGTGATCTACATCCCCTCCCATAAGTACCTCGAATGGTGCCATGTCAATACTGGAGTGGTAATTGTTATTATAGGAGAACTCACACAACGGTAGGAACTTGTCCCACTGCCCTCCAAAGTCAATCACACATGCCCTCAACATGTCCTCTAACACTTGAATAGTTATCTCTGGCTGCCCGTCCGTCTGTGGGTGAAAAGTTGTGCTAAAAGTGAGTTGAGTGCCCAAATCCTGATGCAATTTCCCCTAAAACTTGGATGTGAAATGCGTACCACAGTCTGAGATGATAGAAAGGGGAACCCCATGCAGCCTCACTATTTCTTTCATATAAACCTTAGCCAACTGCTGAGCATTATAGTCTACTCTGACTGGAATGAAGTGGGTTGACTTAGTCAGTCTGTCAACCACCACCCAAATATAGTCAAACTCTCCCAAGGTCTTGGGAAGACCAATCACAAAATCCATAGCTATCATTTCCCACTACCATTTCGGAATTGGCATTCGCTGAAGCAAACTTGCAGGCCTTTGGTGCTCATACTTTACCTACTGACGGTTTTGGCACTTAGCCACAAACTTATCTATGTCTTTCTTCATGCCTGGCCACCAATAAAGTCGTTTCAAATCTCGGTACATCTTGGTCACACCCGGATTAATGGAATACCGCAAACCATGGGATTCTGTCAACATCTTCTGAATCAAGTCATCCACTCAGGGAACACAAATTCTTCCCTTAAAACTAAGCACACACCTCGCATCAAGAACCACATCTTATGCCTTACTAGACACTGCCTTTTTTCTGAGCTCATTCAAACTCTCATCCTTAAACTACTTGACCTTGATCTCCGCAATGAATGTGAGCCTAATCTTAATGCTAGCTAACACCCCACCTTTCTCTGAGATGCCCAACTACATGAACTTAGACTCCAAGGTCTGAATCTCTTTGGCAAAAGGTCGCTTGGAAACACCCAAGCAAGCTAGACTACCCATACTCACCACCTTTTGGCTTACTGCATCTGCCACTACGTTAGCCTTACCCGAATGATACTGGATGGTAACTAATAATCCTTGAGTAACTCCATCCACCTTCATTGTCTCAAATTTAGGTCCTTCTGAGTGAATACATGTTGTAGACTACGATGGTCAATAAACACCTCACATTTGACACCATAAAGGTAATGTCGCTAGATCTTGAGGGTAAACACTACCACTACCAACTCCAAGTCATGCGTCGAGTAATTTCTCTTATGAACCTTCAGTGTCGCGATGCATAAGCTATGACATTCTTATCCTACATCAACACAACACCCAAGCCCGAATGTGAAGCATCTCAATAACTAATGAAATCTTTACCTTCCACTGGCAGTGCCAGAATAGGTGTTGTCGTCAGAAGGGTCTTGAGGTTTTGGAAGCTCTCCTCACACTTGCCGGTCCACTCAAAAGGCACCTCTTTCTTGGTCAGTCTTGTCAAATGTGTGGCGATAGAAGCAAATTTTTTCATAAGCCGTCGATAGTAGCTGGCGAGCCCCACGAAACTCCTAACTTCAGTCACAGAGCTAGGCCGGACCCAGTTCTTGACTGCTTCGATATTTTGAGGATTTACCATTACCCCTTTATTTGAAACCACATGTCCCAAAAAGGCAACTGAAGTCGACCAGAACTCACACTTGGAAAATTTTGCATACAACTTATGTTTCCCAAGGACACCCAAAATAATACGAAGATGGTCGGCATGCTCTTCCTTACTCGTCGAATAAACCAAGATGTCATCAATAAAGAAGATAACAAATGAATCCAAGAATGGTTTGAACACACCGTTCATCAAACTCATAAAGACTGCAGGTGCATTGGTCAACCCAAACGACATCACTATGAACTCATAGTGTTCATAGCGAGTCCTGAATGTCGTTTTGGGTACATCCTCATGCCTAATCTGTAGCTGATGGTTACCAGACCTTAGGTCAATCTTAGAGAAAGTTGATGCACCCTGCAACTGGTCAAAGAGATCATCTATCTAAGGCAATTGATACTTATTTCAAATGGTGACCCTATTCAACTGTCGATAGTCCATACACATTCTCATACTACTATCCTTCTTCTTAACAAACAATACAGGAGCACCCCACGGGGAAGCACTAGGACGAATGAACCTTTTATCAAGAAGCTCTAGGATTTGAGCTTTAAGCTTTGTCAATTCTGTCGGAGCCATGCGATAAAGAGGAATGGAGATGGGGCGAGTGCCCAGCTCCAAGTCAATGCAGAAATATATATCCCTATCCGGAGGCATACAAGGAAAATTGGTAGGAAAGACTTCCTTAAATTCAGATACTACAGGAATAGACTCAATAGAGGGAGACTCGACATCCATATCTCGAATATGAGCCAAATATGCCAAACACCCCTGCCCCACCAGTTTCCTAGCTCGAACGAAAGATATAACCATACATGGCTTAGGCTTGTACACCCCTTTCTCACTCTAACTTTTCTCTACCCAGAATCTCTAGAGTCACAGACTTAGTATTACAAATAAGCATAACATAATAGAGGGACAACCAAGTCATGCTTAAGATTATTTCAAAGTCAGTCATATCCAAAATAACCAAATTGGCCCAAGTCTGAAAACCTATAAACATGACAGAACAAGAATGATAGACATGAATGACTATGACAGACTCTCCAATTGGGGTAGAAACATGGATGGGGGCATCAAGCACATCACAAAGCGCATCAAATCCCAGGGCAAACTGAACTGACAGATATGAATAAGTAGAACCCGTATCAAACAAAACAGAAGTCATCCGGTCACTGACAAGAATGGTACTTGTGATCACTGCATCAGACACCTCAGCCTCGGTCTTTCTAGGAAAGGCATAAAACTGAGCCCTATCATCTTGACGAGCAACCTCCTTGCCTGGCTACGCTGCTCCTCTACCTGCATTACCATTTCCCCGGCCTCCACGACCTCACTAATTTCCTCCTCGCCTACCTTGTGGACATTCTCTGCCATTACTATCGTTACCCGCTGGTATCACTACTCTAGTCTGTTGCTGCATGGGGCCAGACATGCGCGGATGGGGATAATCTCTCCTCATATGTCCAGGTTCTCCATAATTGTAACACACTTAATAACTTAACCAAGTAAGCATCCCTGCTATTGTAGTAATCGTATCATGACCCCCTTTGATATACACTCAATCTAGGAAATTGTAGTAGAGATTCTAACCTCAATTGTCGCAACATAATTTCATCATTTACTAAGCAACCCATACATGCTATGACAACAATACTAAATGCATGTTCCAAAGTAATGGTATTTATTATCTAGTTGTCCCTTACAAAACTTCTTGAATGTTGTCACCTTGGCAAAGTCTTCTGAATTCACCCCCTTCTACCTCCATCACAAAATCAACCACTTCCTGAAAAGATTTTGCTGAAGCAGCCACCTATAAGCTTGAATCTGCAAATCTGACCTTAATCCCTCGACAAAGCAACAAATTTGCTCTTTTAGACTGTAGCAAAGTGGAGTACTATAATTGGATAAAACATAAAATTTGGCCATATAGGCTGCAACAAATATATTATGTTGCTCTATATTCAGGAACTCATAGGCATCCTCACTCTCAGAACCATGGAAGATAAGCGTTTTCAGCTTCAGAAACTTTGTCAACGTCTCATGCTCAGTACAGTCATCACAGGACCCAATAAGGGATGGAAGAATGAAAGAGATTAGATACCAATTTGGATCACCAGATACCAATTGGAATCAAGTCATAGCATGAAATGAGAAGAAGATAGAAAGATTTCCTAAAGTCATGTAGCTTCTCGAAGAAAAGTACAGGCATCTCCGTACTGTTCCGCAAGACTCTACTAGACTCATTTTGTTACAATGAGATCAACGAACTTAGGGCTCTGATACCAACTTTTTCAGGACCCAGATCGCCGTGATTGGCACCCACATTAACCCTCCGGTGGGAGAACCACTACTACAACCCTACTAAGCAATTTTCAAGAGACTAAAACATTTAAAGATCAGTACACGAAACCACGGTGTACTGGTAGGATCATGCGGCTACTCCCGTAAGCACAATATACACAAGGTATTACAACACAGTAAACACACATATACATAATGCATAATTCAGTTATCATTTTAGGAGCAACATACAATTTCCCAATTACAATAACAATTAGATATGAACACAATCATCAGAAGTGGTCCTCTCATGGAACCCACACCCAAACTGTTAGTTTGTCGGAACGTGACACCCGATCCATTATACATGTGTCGGAACGTGACACCCGATTCAAAATATGTGTTGAAACGTGACACCCGATCCAATATATGTGTCGGAACATGACACCGATCCAGTATATGTGTCGAAATATGACACCCGATCCAGTCATCACAACCACAATCACAATCACACTCATAATGAACAATGCTCATACTCATACAATCAAGTAGTAGGTTCATGGCATGTAATTGTTCCCACATAATGGTTTCATTAGATAGGTTGCATTTCCCATTCACATACATGCATTCATACAACGAAGTAATTAACCAACATACATCACACAACAGGAATCAAACCATCACCTACCTCGAAACCAAGCCTGAATACTCCGAAGTCACTTGAACCTTCTCTTTCCGAAGTCTTTTAGCTTGTTCTTGGTCTATAACAAGTAATTAACGCAAGGATCAATAAACAAGGTATACTTTACCCGGATTATAACAAACTTATCAATCCAAGACCAAACCTATGATCCTAATGTTCAACTAGGGCTTTTCCCACCATTAACTTCAGGCCAAAACCCTCCCCCAACGATAATTACCAGAGATTATAAGTTCTAGGAATCGAAATATGGATTAGGGGAGTAATTAACTTACCTTTAGCGCTATAAATCATGGAAATCTGTCAAGAATCACCCTGGGTCGTCCCTCAGCTCTTAAGAATGAAGTTTTGCAGAAAATAATGAAATTGGGGTTTTTCCTCAGTTTAACTCGCGACTAACCCGCCACAGCGGACCCCATCCTGCCACAGCAGCCCTGCCCTGGCGGGATTAATCCCGCCCAACGGCTTGCACAGAGACAAAAGCTCAGAATTTGAGTTTCAAGCTCCCATTTCACAATACACCTTCAAACCGAGACGTTCTAAAACTACCCTTTCACGCCAAGATCAGTTTTGGGAGTTCTACTCGCCCGAATTCGATTTCATAGAGCTGTACATACTCCTTAATGTCTTGGCTATCCATTCATATGATTAAATTCATAATTAGATCCCCCATTCATTACCATATTTCTCTAGACCTCACCTAACTCAGATATCGTCCAAGTCTGGCCTAGGCTAGAAATTTCCAATTTACAACTCAAAAGTTTTCTAGACCAAATTCCTTCCTCATTGGCTTTTCCATAACGACGGAAACCGGTCATTACATCCAAGCACTATCAGGAGACCATACATATCCCATAAAATTAATCAAACTCAACACAAATTCTTAAAGAGAAAAGATATAATGTGACACCTGAAGTTGTCCCGAATATTAAAAAATACATCTTAACTATGCGGGCATTCTATTACCCCACAAAAATATTGAATACTCTTGTAAATGGTCCATTTAAACTCATTTTCTCCCTAGGTTTGTATTCACACAAATGACACGCGTGAATGTGATTTTTTTTTCAAAAACAAATTAAAAAGTGCCACATGTCATTTATTTCTCTATTATCTAATTAGTTCTTCTTTAAATACACCATCTTCTCCAAATTTTAAAAAAAGATCTGATGCTTGAAGGTTTAAACTCAAAAAAAAAAAAGGAGTCTTCTCTCTTGAATAGAAATCAGCCCAAAATGATAAGAACTTTTCTACCTTTTGTGAATTTTCAGTCGTCAAGGTTTAATTTCTTATTAATTTCCTTAAAATTTGAGAAATCAAGTTATCTTATGAGGAAGACTATTCTTATAATGTCAAATACAAATCCGGAATTGTATTTGCAATGACGAGAATAATTCGATGTTGTGTGTGAATATGCGATGCAAATATGAAGATTTACTTTCATTGCAAATTTGGTGGTCAAAGCAAAAAATTCTTGTGTCTTTTCTCATTTTTAAAAGCTTCTAGGATTTATTAAAATTTAGTTCCACGAGATGGGTAAGTATTAATTGGAGCATTATTTCATTCTGAAAAAGCGCTACAAATTAAATCCTAGCATATCCCAACCCGCAGAACTTAACGAAGCTCAACTCTTAATAACAATGGCGTTAAAAATAGATGATTCCAAAAAGCGAAACCTTGCTTCAACAATCAGAGGTAAATCAGCTCCCAAGAAACTGAAATTATCAATCGAAAGGGTTCTGAAGAAACCCCATGAATTGAAAGCAAAGAGAGTGTCCTTTTGACACACCCCAAAATCGGATGTGATGGCACGTGCCCAAACCCCACCGGACACGTCAGCCTAACACCCAAAAACCCGACGTTACGAAATTAATAAAACAAGAATAAGATAGAAAGATGAGCGGAAGTCTTTAGATAAACTCAACTTAACCCCAGAATTGGTTGTCACATGTACAAACCTCTAATACGGAATCTAAATAAAATATACAAGTCTCATAGTAAAGTTCTAGAATAGAACAGAACAGTAAATATAGATAACTTGAGGGCACGTCTGGAATGAACCGCTACCTCTCAAGTAAGTCTGGAAGCTCTAATCTGAAGATGAGTAATAAGCCGGATCT